>JALXJV020000023.1:23668007-23855507 GCA_024633595.2 Lepomis macrochirus | reverse complement strand
GACGTCTCAAATCCCTCTCTCTCCACAGGACAAGCCTCCTCCCTACTCCCCTCCAGAAGACAAGAAGAACCAGTAGACGTGCTCAATCCCCCCCTCATTCCTGTGTCTCCCATAATCTTTCTCCTACTGGATCACCTCGTTTCTCATTCCCTTAACTGGACATCAGGAAGGCCAAAGTTTTCCTTTTTAGATCATTCCTTTTAGTTTCACCTTTTTCCTCATTCCAGTGCTTTCCCTACTTGGGGTATACCTTTTACATTCCCTTCAATGATTCAAATGATGTAATCAGCTTCATTCTCTTTAGATGCACTTTTACTTGATGGATATTAGTAGCGATCTTTGAGAGGAACAAGATTTTTCAGGACAAAGGTTGTCAGGATTGGGTTTTTTTTTTTCCAGTGTAGTTGACAACCTGACCAGCTACTTTAGCATCCATTGCCTTGCAGGCGTCCCAAGAATGATACAGCCACCCTAAACTTTAGAGTCAGCTAGGTTGCTCGCTGAATCTGATGGTGTTAATTACTTTGCTAATCTATTCAGAGGCAAGCTGAATGCAGTCTTTTTATTTTTCTATTATTTGTGTGTACAGGCTTTTAATATGTAGACGTTTGAAAATGAGATATTTTCTCAAGAACACTAACCTATAAGGGGTGGAAAAAATGAGCTTCTGTAGAGGGCAGACTGCAGGGTGGTCCCGGTCTGCTTTGACATGTTTTCATGGATGAGAGGACCACAAAGATTAGAGCCGTGTCGAGCCCCAGCAGCGAGTCCCTGATCCTGGATTAGAGCAGAGAGTGAGGGCGACCGGGGCCTGGAGGGACGTGCTGCCAGGAGGGATTATCTTTATAATGTACTAGAGAAGAGCAGTTGCCCAGTGATGTCACTTCCTGTTTTGTCATGCCTCTGAACATTCGAGAAAACACACGGTCAGACTCCGCCGCCAGCCTGCTTCACCTTTCATTCTTCTAACGTACATTTCAAACGTTATAGAAACAAACAAGACCATTAGAGGATTTTGTCACTGTTTCTATTTTCTGTGGTTGTGATCTTAACTCTCTAGTTTGAGGTCAGTCTTTGCATCTGATCTGAGCACCTCAGTATCTGAGCCTGTACTCTTCCTTCCTTTATGGTCACTAATCTGTAAACTGTATCTGTGGCACATCCGTGGCTGATTCTTTGCACTTTCAGAATGCTATGCATCGGGCTCCTATTTGCTCTGTCATGGCTGTGTGTATATAATAACAATAATAAAGCTCTGTATTTATTTCAAACTAATTTATTGAATAATTCATGTAAAATGGCTCAAGTAAGAAAAACAAAGCACGATCTTAACTAATGCATGTATGCATTGGATTGGATTTTATTAAATGGATCTTGATTCATGTGAAACAGAACTGTCTTTGTCTTTATTTCTATACTATGTCACACATTGATGGGTATTCCACTTTGATCACTGCATAGTGCGTTCGCATTTTTATCAACATATTCCAGAGTCAGCAGGAGGGGGTTACGTTTTACATCATTAGGCCAACACAGCCTGGAAATGTGCTTTTCCCTTCTCAGTCAGTAGTCCTCGTCTGCAGGTTCGGACAACTTGTGCAAATCCACAGCAGTTTCCCAAAGACTGATGGATGATGCCCTGAGCCTGGAGTACCTCAACACTCCAAAGGTCACAGCTATGCCTTCGAAGTGCTCATGATTAAAAAAAAAAGGCCAAAAGCCCATTAAAGACATTTGTACAGTACAGCAGATTCCATCACAGGTTAAAGACTGTACAGGCAGGGCGATTTGTGCATTCTTGCTTAGATCCCAAGGTGATAATGGTGCTCCATTTTCAGTAGTAATGTGCAACCCACAACGATTTTGTTTCACCTGCATTGCTTATTGTACAACAAGGGGTGGGTACTTTTAACAAGACAATATCTTTTTTTTCCAATTATAATCACAATATCCTGTAGTGCCTTATTGTCCTGTACGCATCATGTGATTAACTGGCTCCCACATTTCTGTGGACTGATTTCCACCCAGAGATAAAAACTTGTCAAAGGAGGGGGAAAATTTGAGAAGCGGGGAGAGGTTTGTGCACGCGTGAACAGTATTGTTAGTTTTTCTTCTGCAGACCTCTTCTTGAACTTAAAATTTAAAAATTTCAGAATTCAAGTAGAACCAGGAGAATTGCCAGATTTTCGGACAGCATTGGGCAATATTGTAAAGTTATGTGTTAACACTTCCTCAACACATGCATTGTTTTTGCAATGCTTATAGCATTGAGACCAGACGGGGAAGGGAAAAAAAGGCCGTTGTCAATTAGAGGCTCTGATCCCAGGACACCTGGGAAATTCCTCATTGCCTTTCTTGCTGAGAGACTCCATGTCTGTATGCCTAATCTAAAAAGGCACATGGTTCTCTTAGCTTAGAATAAAGACTGGAAACAGCTAATCTGTCTCTGTCCAGAGGTAACACAAGCCACCAACCAGTACCTCTGAAGAACCTCTTCCATCTAAATCCACAAAGGATCCCATCTCTAATGCCCTCCACTCAGCCCTCACACACCTGGAGAAAAACAACACCATCAGAATGCTGTTCGTGGATTTCAGCTCAGCATTCAACAAACAACTGATCAACAAACTCAGCACTCTAGGCTTGAGTACCACACTCTGCATGATGTTGGACTTCCTCACAAAAAGATCCCAGACAGTTTGTTTTGTCACACCTCCTCCACTCTAGTGCTCAACAGCAGAGCCCCCCAGGGCTGTGTGCTCAGCCGCTTCCTGTTTACGCTGTACACCCATGACTGCATCTCCTGACATGAAGAGATCTCTGTTGCGAAATTTGTGGACGACACCACCATCATCGGCCGGTTTTCAAACGTCAGCAAAACCAAGGAGCTGATGGTTGATTTCAGAAAAAAGAAGGTAAAGACAGACACTCCTGTCTACATCAGTGGAGCTGAGGTGGTGCAGGTGAACAGCTTCACGGTCCTGGGAATCAGCATCACAGAGAACCTGACATGGTCATCTCACATCTCCACACTTTTTTATATCTAACATTTGTTTTGTGAGTATCACAAAGGGAACTACAAACTTCATCTCATGATACAAACCTGTTGTAACATGACAACCTTAATCTGTGCAAAACCCACAGTGTAACAAAGACAGGTTGTGGTTTTATGGAACGTTATTCGCTCAACTATTTTTTAGAGCAGTGACTTCCTGGAGTCTCCACTGCTGTTTCTGTATGTTTCCAGTCTTTCCAGTCCAGGCTAAGCTAACCAACTGCTGGCTGTAGCTCATGTAACCTACAGACACAAAAGTGGTATTGATCATCTAACTCCCAGCAAGAAAGCAGATCTCCCAAAAATTATTTCTAACTACTTCTTGAAAAACAGACTAGAGTAGCACAGTGATGTGCTACGCAAGTTGGCAGCACACTGTCACCCTTTTTAAGTTAGTGTATTTCTAAGACCAACCAAAGTGCACTTATTTAACACTTGGGGGAGTTATGGAAACTAACGCAGGCAGTTTAGTTGCAGTCCTGCACTCTTACAGCGACACAATGGATGAACTGATACCACTGTACTCATCAGCTTCCCAGAAGCTCTGCTCACTAACTAATCACTCAGCGTACAACAGCGTGACCTCAGCATGCATGTGGATTTCATGACGAGCCATTTGCCTGTAAACCCAGCTGCCTGTTATAAATACATCTTGCCTTGCAGCAGAACAAGGAAACTAATTTTTGTGTAGTGAAAGTACAATTAGTCTGACATACTGAGTTGAGGAGGTTGGTCTGTTCCTACCTGAAAGCAGACTAATCTATCTAAACTTGAAGGTTATTTCACAAATACTTTGAAGAAAAGCAATAAGTAGTGCTGTCCTTAAACTAGAGCCTTTAAGACCAGAGTTTGTAACCTTCTTTAGCTATGTTATTGTCATGTAATAAGTAAAAATGTGAATAAGTCAAAGCAAGGGGGCCAGTTTTGGGGAAGGAACGCCCATCATAGCCACTTCTTCTACTTAAATCAACATAAGAAGGCAGTCGATGTAAAGAGAAAAAAATTAAAATGAATATTTAAGGGGGATCCTCTACGTTGAGTCAGCTAGTGCCCGTGTTTGACATTGCTTCTTATTACTGAGCTCCCTTATGAGTCAGCTCATGTGGAGCAGAGGGTGATGCTGACCCCCTCTCCTATCCAGCAGGCGGGGAACAGCTCCTGGGTGAAGGCACAGTGGAAGGCGTGGAGCCTGGTCTGCCCGTCCCCGTAGTAGGTGAGCGTTCCCGCCTCGTAGTCCAGCAGCATGCCGATGCGGCTGTGCTGCGAGTGGCCGGCCACAGTCTCCCGCCGGCCGTTGTGCCAGGCGCTGAGCTGATGCTCGTCCAGCTGCAGGCTCCACGACAGTTCGTTCATACCCACCATGCACCTCTTGCCCTTCTCCTTCCTGGGGATGGTCTCGTAGGTTACCTGATCAGAGGCAAAAAAAAAAAATCATATTGTGATTGCTGTTCCATGTGGTTTGGCTACTTTGTCTGTCTCAACTGTATTGAACCACTCTGTGTGCATGTTTCTTTACCCCGAGGTAGGCCCAGGGCTTCGACACCTCCAGCTCCCAGTAGTGCTGTCCATGGGTGAAGCCCTGAAAGCACAGAACTTGCCAAGTGTGATCAAAGCGGGCTTCATGGGCTGGGACGGGGCGTGGCCCAGAGGTCAGGTGCTCCGCCCTCCGGTTCTCCAGGGACAGAGACAGGTGCCCATTGGCCGTGCGAGGGTCAAAGGTCAGAGAGCATCGGTCTGTAATGAGAAATAAAAGGAATCAGACAGATTGAAGCCAGACCTGATTACCTATACTGTTTACATGTTAAAGTCAGGTAAATACTAAAAACTAAAATACAGTGTAAAATGTTAGATAGAACTTACAAGCATTGAGGCCCTCCTTCCCACCAGGGTGGCACGGAGCAGCTGGACTGGGAACCACAGCTAGGATTGGCCTCTTATCCTGAGGAGAACCTGGAAACCAGTGATAAGCTTCAGAAAACATAGCAAAGATTGGGGGAATAAACTACTGGCAAATGAGGCTTAATTGCTACAGAGGGATCATCATTCTCGGAGGCCTGTTACCGTCTTTGTCCTGACCCACAGCGGCGCTCACAGCTTTGTCCAGGTCCTCAGACACCAGCTTGGAGACTCGGGACAGGACATCTGTGACGCCGTTTAATCGATCTTGAAGGGTTTGCGTTACATCTACGGGAATGTCCTTGAAACGTGGAACTTCTATGACCATTGATTCCTGTGAAGAGACATGCATGCGAAAGAAGATCTTGATGCTTTGGAGCCTGAGTTTGATGAAAGTTAAGTGCATGTGGTATGACTGATAACCACGGAAGGTAGCAGCATGCATATGGCCAGATGATGGAGACACAAAACAAAAAGTGATCTACTGATCGTGATGATGATTCTCAGGTTACAAGTGTATAAACTACACTGCAGACTTGAATCTAATGTTAACATAGCATTAGTGATTACTGTAACATATTGAACTGTATTTCTAATATTCTTTCCCCTTATGTTTGTAAATGGGATGTGCAAAATAAATCTCTCTCTTTGTATAATGCAGTCCAGGTCAACACTAAGGCAAACTACAACCTCAATATTAAACATTATCTTTATCATATCCTCTTTCTAAAGGTAGAACTTTAGGCTGAGCTGTTCTGTGTATGATGTCATGATGTCCACATTTCAAATATCCCCTACAGAAACATGCAGTCAAAGTTACAAAAAACTAATTCCCATCATTTCACAAGCGCTTTTCAAAGAGTCAAAGAAGTCATCATCAAAGTTTTGTGTCATTTCATAATCCTGCTTTTGCTGCCATCTAGCAGTTGAAATATTCACCATGCTGAAAGCTATGTTCCCACTGCAGGGTGTGGTGAGAAGTGCAAAATAGTTAAAAATATCCACACGCAGAGGTCTGAACAATTGTGGTTTTAACCGTGTTACAGAGCACCATCGATCCTTTTCCAGACACCTGACTGTTTCTTTATTTGAGCGTGGAGCTCTGGCACTGCAGCTTGTGAATTCCAAAAGAAGGTAAATTGGTTCGCACTCACAGCCTTTGTGCCTGTTACTTTCCTGTGTGCAAACCAATTTACCTTTCACTGGAATTGCAGATTTTAACTTTTAACTAAACAAGTGTAAGTGCGGAAATTCTTCACAATGGAAAACTGTGTGACTGTTTTAAGTCCGCCGTGTAAAACCTTACTCCAGGCAAGTAAAAACACTAAGCTGGTTCCAGAATGTGTAAACTCCAAGCCATGAGACGTATCATGTCTCTAATGGTGTGAGAGACGATACGTAATTTGTAGAATGAAAAATACTCTATTCCGCAAATGTTTAGATCACAGGAAAGAAGTCGTAGTGCTACAGTACAGTCGCAGGGGTACACACCTTAATGAGCTCTGTATCAGAGAGGGTATGTACAGCTGCTATCTGTTCCTGGCTCTCTCTGAGTCTCTGAGCACGCTCCTCGAGTTCAGCAAGCCGCGCCTCCGCCTCTTTGACGGCAGCGTCTGTCTGCTCCTCAATGAAGAGCTCTGTAGCCTCCTGCTTCTCAGCCAGTATTTTTATCAGGGTGGAGAACTTGACATTGACCCAGGTGGAAGTCTGCTGAAGAGCCACCTGTTGATGGAAAATGCGCAATCATATGCCTGCTGTGAGGAATTTCGGAACACATGGTTAATGGAGTCCAATCCTGACTCCTTCTTCCTGGTCTTTTTTTGTCTACATTCTCAAATAACATCAAGCTTCATTAGTTTGTGGGCTGCAGCTTTGTGAGTTAAGACCTGAACATATTCATGCAAATGCATTAAAAGTTTTGTGGATGTTCGAGCAGAATAATCAATTGCCTGATTTCCGTTAAAACTGGTTTTAACAGTAAGACAGCTGCAGGAAGTGCTGAGCTGTACTAATGTGGTTAGCCACCGAGAGTTAACACTACTTAACTGGCTACAACATAGTAAGGGATGACTAAGCATTCACATAGGGAAAGTCTTACACTAAGAGTTTACCTTAGCTTGACTGATATTCTCGGCCAACTCATTTATACTTTTCTGCGTCTCTTCAGTGAGTTTCCCCACCTCCTTACTCTTCCTTTCCAGCAGCAGCTGTGAAGAAAACACATCAAACTGAGACAGTAGGCTTCATGTGGTCTCACTCACAATCACCTTAGATGCTGGAGTAAGGTGGGCAGTGTTAGAACTGAACTGACGATCTATGTTACACTCCCAGCTGAGCAGCTGCGGTGGCACTGTCTTACTATACCTCTTGATTTTCCCTTTCTGCCTCCAACAGGGTCTTGTCATGGTTCAAGCATTCACAGATGGCACACTCGCAGCACACAGACATTTTGTCCTGCCTGCAGTAATAAACCAGAGGCTTTTTGTGGCGATCACACAGCAGCATGGCTCTCGCCACTTCGCTTCCCCTCATGAGCGACTCTCTGCTGGAGGGGCCGGTGCTGCTTGCAGCCTCAGTCAGGACTGACAGGGACACATTACGCTTGAGAATGGGCCTTGCGGCAAACTTCTCATTGCAGATGGGGCACTGAGGTCCGATATCAGACTTGCTCTTGGTGTCCCAGTGAACGGTGATGCATGTTTGACAGAAGGTGTGACCACAGGGGATGGTTACAGGGATTCGGAAACGCTCCAAGCAAATGACACAGGTCAGGTTTGAATTCTCCATCTCTGAGGAAAGAGCAGACACCTCTCTGAAAGAAAGAAGGAAAAGGTCATGACATGACAAACATATTAGTATATCATATCCATGTACCACATCATGACAGTTGTGTAACTTACTGCCAAACCTCTCTGTACTAAGAGGTTAATATCACATATCAAGCACTTTGTATAGAAACAGTTTGTTAGAAGGGCAGAAAAACCTGCCCCGTTTCTGTTAGAGCCAGGTATCAGACTGGGAAACATCAAACCCACGGCCAAGCATCAATACAAGGCTCAGTCTAAAGGGTAACGTTGGTTACCACACATTAACTTAATCAAGTGGAAGGAAAAGCTAACGTCAGCTAACGCTAGCCTAGTATCATGTCAGTTCACGTTAGCTAGGACTCTTAGGGACAAGTAATGGTTCAAATATTAAAACAGTATGGTGAGTGAACTGAATATTAGCGCACATTTACACTCACCGCCTAGCTATAACACAAAAAGACTCAATATTAATTCTTACCACTTCTATAGATACATTCGTCCAGAGCATCTGTGTGGATCCCGTCAGACGAAGCGTCCCTGATGACGACAGACGCAAAGGTGATGCCTTCAGGTGCTGTTGGGGAAAAACGTAAACGCACAAACGACTCAACGGTACGTAACTTGTGTTAACATACGGTAATTTTTTTTTCAAACTTTTTTTTTTATTATTATTTATCAATTGCACAGTTTACAGGAACGTTCCACTCCATTATAAAATAATACATTGTGCAGTTTCCAACATTGCGGGTGTTTTAACATAAACAAAACATAAACAAAAGACTCACATCATCACATTTTGCCAGGAGAAGTACAGGTTTACAAAAAAATATCAAATTGTTTACACACATTCACAGTTTTTGTTGCATTTTGATTAAGAGAATACTTAATCGTGTTGACATATTGCTTGACCTCATTGTTAAACGCAATAAAAGATGTTTTGGAATGTGCAAACTTACATTTATAAATGTAAAATTTTGCCAAGAGAATAATGAGATTAATAATGAAAGTTTCATTAGGCCTAGTCTTAGTTCTGTTGAGGTCATAAAGGCCAAAAAGAACTTCCTTCCAAAACAACTTGAAATCTTTCTCAATTTTTTCCTGCAATAAAGTTACAAGTTAATACACGCTAATACATGTGACACAGGTTACAGTGTTAGATTAAATTTGCAATAAATTTCACTCTCTGCCGTCATCTGCTACATTGTAACATTACAACTAATTGCGTTTGGTTTAACAATCATTTAAAATTGCGATAAGCGTGTGCTATAATTCTTTAAAAAAACGGTGAAAGTTACTGTGATACAAGTTGTCGTCAGCACTACAGAATTAAATAAGTTAAGCATAAATTGCAAGGATGAAATGTGCTCCTCTCGGCCACCGTATTTACACAAAAAAAAAAAAAAAAAGAGCCAACATTCATTCCAAGATGGCGCTGCGCACGGTTTGCGCCGCTGCCTTGCGAAGTGGGACAGATTTAGGGGTCAATAACGCGAGGACATTTGTCACAACAGGTATTGTAACGATATTTATTAATTATATAGGAGTTAGTGCCCGGGCTTCTCTATTGAATGTACTGAAGCCCACGTTAGATCAGTTTGAAGCAGACTCATGTTACATGCTCTCCTCTTCTGTGGAGAAAGACATTTTGCCATAACGATACTCCATAGAGAATGTGTTAATTACAGGTGAACTTATTGGCCGACAAAAGGAGAATTTTCTTAAAAACAAGATAGGAGACCCAGCTCAAGAATAGTTACAGTGTCAGCACTGATAGATAGGGTCATCCAAATCACACATCAGTTACCATTGACAATAAAATATTGTATTTTGTGCATTAATTTCCACTGTTGCCTTGTGGATGCACTAACGTTAGGAGAACCAAACATGAAATGTACTGGGTGTATATTTATAAATGTGCTGAAATGAACAGGAGACATTTTAAATTAGTCTTGTATCACATTCCGTCTTGACGTAAAACTATAAAGTATTTGAATGGGGTTTCTCATGCAGGATGGGCTTTGGAAGCTTAACCATAATAAATAAATACATAATATATAATCTGACAATCTGGTCCACAATCACTGTAAAGTATGGATAATCTAAACAAATGAAAACCCTTGAATTAAAATGTTGCAATCTCTATAGTGATGTATTATGGCAGGAATAAACAGACAACATGACAAAAAATGTTTTGCTGTGTAACTTGCTAACTGTTGGGGGATGTTTCCACATTACAGCGTTCCTCTGCAGACGGATACCTCCTTTGGGGCCAATGCCAAATGAAGAGATCGAGGCTGAAAACCTGGAGTCGTTAGAGAAGTATCGCAGCTACAATCGCTACTTCAGACAAGCTGCGGAGGCAAAGAACAGACCTGCCTGGTGGAAGACCTACAGGAGCTATGTGGAAAAAGCTGATCCTGAGCATGGTGAGAGATAAAGGAGGATGCTACTGTTGACAGGGATTCCCCTGGTGGTCATAATGGCATGGCAAAATGGTTGGTCAAGGATTTTATTTTGTGACAGTTGAAAGCGCGCCAAAGCGTCAAAACAGTTTTGTTGCAGGTGCGGAGCGAGTGGACATCGGGCTGCCGTACTATCGCCCCAACAGGACCAAAGAAGTGAGGGAGAGGAGGCAGGTGATGAAGGACAACAAGAGGAACGTTGAGCTGGAGAGGGCTTCTCGCCTGCGCACATGTAAGCGCACACGCAAGACAACACTTGCGCGTCTCATTGGTAATTTAGTTTCTCCGTGGCGGTTTGGTGGAGTAATGTTTCTCTTCTTCCCTACAGTAAAGATCTCTCTGGATCGAGTGCAGGAAACGTGGAAGAAGAGCAGTGGTCCGTTTCATATAAAGAGACTGGCAGAACACTATGGAGTCTTCAAAGATCTCTTCCCCATGGCCCATTTTTTACCTCAAGTCTCACTCCACATCTGCTATAACCAGGACAACAGTGGCCAAGTGCATTATGGGAATCGGCTGACACCTACTGCAGTACGTTGAAGAAATGCAAGTTTTACCGTGTCCCAGTCTGTCCTAATGTCTGTAATTGATATTCTAAGGGTCAAGGCCACTTAAAGTTAAACCATCCGTTACCAACATTTCATTCCCTCTCTTCCTTCTGCGTCTGTATTCTTCAGGCAGCATCTGTCCCTCAGATCAGCTTTGATGCTGAGGAGGGCTCCCTGTGGACTCTTCTGCTCACCTCTCCAGGTAAGAATCAGCTTTCCCCGAGGAGGCAATGGATTGTAATAATCAGTAGCTCTCTACACTATGCTTTAGGTCTCCGTCTAAAATAACTGGACGTCTTTTTCAGATGAGCACCTCCTGGACGGCGAGGCAGAATACATCCACTGGCTAGTGTGAGTACTTCAAGTCAAGTCCGCTGTGCTCTTATTTATAGAGCACATATAAAAACAACGCATGTGGACCAAAGTGCTTTTACAAGGAGATTTAAAAGTACAATGAAGTTGTAACTTGAAACCTCCAAGTCACCTTTAATCAGCATTTCCATAACCATATATTTGGATTTTTTTTTATTTAGGTAGAAGGAGTAGATGCGGTTTTTAAATCATTTGTAAGCACTAGCTTACAACCTCAAATGACCTGTGTTTCTGTAGAGGGAACATACCAGGCGGAGCAGTGCAGGCTGGAGAGGAGCTGTGTCACTACCTGCCCCCCATACCTGCCAGAGGAACAGGCTTCCACCGCTACATATATGTCCTCTTCAAGCAGGAGGGACCGGTCAACTTCCAGGAAGATGTCAGGCCGTCGCCATGGTGAGCAATACGTCCAACATACAGACAAGAAGCTGATGCTCTAACTATAATTTGTGTGTACATTATGAAATATAACCAGTGTTTACTCGCACCTACATCTCAGGTCTGTTACTGCAAACGCACAGGCGTGTCTCTTCCTGTCTCTCTTTCCCTGTATGTGTCCGCTCTGCTGCCTTTAGAGGGAAATGTTCCCATGATTGTCTTTCTAGTGTACATCACCATATTTCTCAATTATTCTCCTCTGTTGCCCACTAGAGATGTCCACCCATTCCTAGTGAAATTCAGGTTTTCCAAATATCTCTTGCAGCTCAATATGCCTATTAATGTATAACACTGTTATAGTGACATTTTTAAAATAGCCAGAGGTCATAGCATAATAGTTTATATATTAAAGTGTACAAATATATGTAATCTGTCAGTGAACAACAAGCTTAAAATGAACGTGTTAGTTCATTTAGCAACAAACACACTAATCATGTGGTGCCTCTCGTTCCCAGCCATTCTCTGGTGGATCGTACGTTTAAGACGGTTGATTTCTACAGGAAGCACCAGGACAACGTGACGCCTGCAGGCCTGGCCTTCTTCCAGTGCCAGTGGGATGAATCTGTCACCGACACCTTTCACAACACACTCAGTGAGTCACACTCACATGAACTGCTAACAAGTTTGGTCATTTTACAGAAAATTAAAAAAAGACCTACTGTTCTTGTGACTTTGTGATTTCCGAACAGACATGTACAAAGTTTGTGTGACACTTGCCCGTCTGTTGTATGTTCTCCCTGCAGACATGAGGGAGCCGGTGTTTGAGTTTATCCGCCCTCCAGTATACCACCCTCCGCAGGTCAAATACCCTCATCGACAGCCCTTACGCTACCTGGACAGATACCGAGATGGAAAGGAGTACACCTATGGAATATATTGATTATGAGACACACACAGAGTTGAAAAAACACATGTAGTTCTGTTTAGCATATTTATGTTAAAATAATAAAGCTTTTTTTCAACTGTGCTAAAATTGCGTTATTTACCTCTGCTGAGGATGTTAAAATGTCGTGCATTGTACGTCATTTGTTTGTTGTTCGAAACAGACAGATATTTTAAATATTTGTTTTGATACAATTTGGTGGAAGGTTTGAGTAAAAACACACGTTTACACGATTAATTACTAGTGGAGATGTGGACCTGTATTTGTCAAACTACCACATATGAAATTTTGGAATTAAAGAGAAACTCTACTTTTACACATCATTTTCTGATTACAGGTGTTGGAGTACTGCTGCTTTTAAAAAAAAAAAAGTTGTTTAAGTCTTTTGTGGCTCCAGAGTTCACTGTGTGAAGTCTGATAAATACCCTCAGGTGACTCTGGTTGGCTCTGAAGATTTAGCTTAGCGGTGTGGAGTTGGAAATATGTGACCCAGACCTCTTTAGGCCCCTCCTCAACTGTGCTTGAGGTTATCTTAGCTGCTAATAGCATAACACACAAATCTCAAGACTGAACTGACAGGAGTTGCACTGTGGGTAATGTAGGTGCTAGATTTTGACAAAGAAGAGGAATACGAGGAATTTAAAAAGACTGCCGATATTGCTCCTTTTTGTCTAACTTTCCATCTTGGGTCCTCTAATGTCGTAGGACTGCACTGCTAAATCAGGTAAAAGATTAACTCCCACATTTTCACTCATCTTGTGACCCAAAATTGCTCTTAAATGTAAGAGAGCCACAGAGGTCTCTTAAGAATGGTAGAATACTGTAGGTGACTGCAGTACAGAAGGTGAACACAGTCTTCTAGGACATGTTTAGAGGGTTAAAATAAAAAATATTAGCCAAAACAACATGTATAATTCACAATACAGCATATTTATCCTTCCTGCAATGTATGTTTGATATGAACATTTGATAGGACATTACACCACTTTTTCCACAAATGAAGGTGACTTTGATTTTGTTTGCAACCACTTTCACCGCTTTGTTATTGCATGCTGTTCATTTGTAGTTGTAGACACCCTCCCAGTTACAGTACCTTTATTTCTTCCATAACTGTCTGAAGAGGTGGAATATCTTTGATCAAGAGCGTCACTTTGTGTTGAAAAGTGGTGGGGACACAGGGGTGACAGATTAGGGGTGTGAAGAGACAGCTTGCGAGAAATCACAATACAGGTTCACAAGAACGAGACAAAAAGATCCTTAAACTGTTTTAAAGATCAGTGCTGAGATATATGAGCCCGGGGGTCTTGGGGAATTCATTCAACACCTAATTTTCTCCATTCAGGTGAAAGTTTCTGCACCAATTTATGGTGTAAATGTTTTTATTTATGTAAATGGAAACAAAATTCAGGTGCTATGTGACATTTTAATATATATATAAATTCATTAGAATCTAAGTCAGAGCAGCTCTCAGGCAGTCTGTGCTGCTTTCAGATCTGTTTCGCATGTAGATCAACTTTTCTCATGTAATATCATCCCTGCTGAGGCAACACATATGTAGGCAGGATTAAGTCGTCCCTCCTCTTTTTTCATAGTCACAGGGAGAGAATGGAAAACTTAGCCAAAAAGAAACAGAAGTTAAAGTCACTGATTGGTGCTGCACCTTTTTAGGTCATTTTATAATCAGTGATTTGTTTTTTTGTTTTTTAGCTTAAGTTCATTGGGGGACAATGAATGAAGTGGGGACAAAATGAGCTGTTTCAAAGAGTGGTGGGGACATGTCCCCAGCGTCCCCAGTGTGAATGACACCTATATGTATTTTCTTCCATTTTGCTTTTTTACGGATCTTTCTCAGTGTTTGAACCTCATGTGAGCTTGAACTTAATATCAGAATTGCTCCTTAGCATACATTCAAAACAGGTCATATATATATATATAAGATATATAAATATAAAATATATATAAGATTCTCCGTGTTTTAAAAACTGATTTGTTTCACATGCTTGTCACACGAAGGGCTGAATTTCAGCTAGCATTGACCTCTCTGAAGTGAGAGTCAATTAGAGCTGATCAGCAACAGCTGTGTCACCAGCATGATGGGCTTTTTAAAACTCACATGTGGCCCAGGTAGCATTTCCTCTTGGTGACTGAAGCAATGGGAGCTGTTCAGGTCTTGGTGATTTGTGTGCTGACTGTTTTGCTCGCCAAAGGTTTTTTATATTTCTTCTGTTTGAAGCATGTGTTGAAGATATTGGTAGTTGTTGTACAGTTAATGTGAAAGTAAAGTAAAATGATTTTGCTATGAGAGTAGCCTATGCCTAGTTGTAATTTCTGAAAGTTCCTTCATTCCCGAAATGTTACTTAGCTGCAACAAGCTGGTGAACTGTTGTGCTTTAAAATGGCACAAACACTAACTAACTGCGAGTTCACTGTCCACAGGCTCTTGTTCACCAGTTGGTGGCACAAATGAAAAACATGCTGATGGGCCACAGAATAAAGGGGGAGGTAAGAACATTTGATCTTTTTTAGAGCTTTCTTCTGACACTAACTGAAATTTTTGTACTACAGATTTGTTGCAGCGAGATTCTACAGCAGATGAAAGGAAAATATGCTGGCACGATGTGTCGTGTAGATCCTTGGTTCTTAACTTCTCAATGTGGTCAATTAAGTTCAGTTTTTAAATTGCCTGATGCTGGGATTCCAACAATGCAGTGATTCCCAAAGTGGGGGTCGGGACCCACAGGGGGGTCTTGAGCCAGAGGGAGGGTTGCAAGTTCATTCCCAGAAATAAAATAAAAATTTAAAAACTATTAGGAATAGCATATGTTAGCCACGATTGTAACACAAGATAAAACTAGTGGCTAAATTTAAAATAAACCAAGCTAATAAATAAAAAGGGAACAGCTCTTTTGATTTTCTTTGACCATTCTGACCCCTGAGGTCATTGCGAAAGATTTACAACATATTAGCGACAGACTAGTAGTTGTTTTGAGTTGTCAATATGCTCGTGTTTGGATACGCCTATAGATGCGTCTTGCGGTTGCGCGCAATGTTCATATACGTTTATAGTGGGGGGTCGCAAGTCACTTGCACTGTTACTTTGGGGGTCGTGGGCTTAAAGTTTTGGGAACCCCTGGTCTAATGAATACAAAATTGGCCACACAATGTCATGTCAACAATGGCTGTAACTTAAAATCCTGTGAACAGTTTTATAATATACCTACATACTCTTACAGCATGGATGCTGTAACAACTCTATATTCTGCAATAAATCCAACTGCAATAAATTTACACTGGACTGGTCTTTTGGACAAATCAAAGAAAACAAGTCTAAAGCTGGTTTGAAGTTTTTCTTTAAAATATTGGCAGTAAAGTCTTTCAATTGGCCTGATTTGAACATTATCAGTTTCTTGTATTTCTAAATCATGAATCTGTTTCCTTCAGAACCACAGGGGGTCCCTGATGTGGAAGCTGAGGCAACATTCGATCATTTGACCCTTGTGAAACATTCTCAGAACACAAGACAAATCTGAACTGATTATGCTGAAGGCCAGCCACGACGGCCCCCAGGCCAGCCACGACGGCCCCCAGGCCAACTGATTGTGTCACTATGTGGAAACTAAAAAAGGCCTTGTTTCAAGAAATGATGCGAAAGTTAATTTGGCATCCATGATTCTGAATGTTCCTGCCTTTTAAATAAAATGAACATGCACTGACTTTTTTCCTTTCTCCCAGAGGTTAAATTGCAATTGTAGACAAAGTTTCATTTACATTACACTTGAAGAAATTTGAGTTTAAGAGCTTCATTCTGACTCCAAAATAGGGTGAAGTTAAAAAATGCCAAAACTAACCTTAATTCTTACAGGAATTGTAAGGGGAACATATTTAAAATCTTCATTGCTTTACAGTGAGTCAATGGTGAATACACTTACAGTGGCTGCACACTCTAATGTAGTCCTCACTGGAAAAGTGTAGCAGTGAGTTTTCCACTAATGGAATTCTCAAAGTTGTCTGACAAAGCTGGGAGTCAGGGTTTCTTAGTATTAATCAGTAAAGTTTATGGCTCACTATGACAACTGCAGACACTAACAAATTGGTGAAAACTCAATACAAAATCTGAGACTTTTTTTTTGAACAAATTCAAGAGTCACAACACTTAATATTTTTCAAGCTTAGTTGAAGTGTACTTTATAAATGTATTTTACATTGCAGCCAGGGCCAGATCATGGTCCTGAGAGGCCCCTGGGCACATGTATTTTGGAGCTGTACATGTTTCTCTTGCATTTCTTTGTGCAAAATCATCAGCTACTGCCATCTGTGTTGACCCAAACTTTTTTTTTTGTGGTCTCAGGTGGACATGTAATCAATTTTAATTATGTTGCTTGCATTGCATCATTACAGACCTCTACAGTTTAAGAGCTCCAACCCAAGGTCCTCCACCATTACAGTCAAGATGTAGACAAAATTGTTGGTACCCTTCTGTTAAAGGAAAAACCCACAATGGTCCCTGGAATAACTTGAAACTGACAAAAGTAATACCTGACTGAAAATTATTTTTATTTTTTTTAAATTAATTATGTTAAGTACTTTTATGGACCCTAAAGAACCAGGACTGAAGACATATCTTTTTGCTGCTGTTAAGTCAAATGAAAGACTGATTAAAATCCAACATGCATTGTAACTTTTACAGTTCTCTTTTAACAGTCCTCTTTTATCTTTTTTGCATCTGCTAACAAAGAGCTGATGTGACTTGCCAAACAGCTCTAGTTTAGTCTCATCTGTCTAAAGGACATTCTCCCAGAAGCTTTGTTACTTGGCAATATACTCTTATGATTTGCTTTCAACAGTGTTGTCCTCCTCAGTCATCTTCCATAATGGCCATTTTGGCTCAAACAGCGCACCATCAAACAGATGGTGTGATCTGACACTGACCTTGGAGTTCACCTCTAATGTTTGTGGAAGTTTTTCTGGGCTCTTTGGTTACCATTCGTATAATCC
Organism: Lepomis macrochirus; assembly: GCA_024633595.2. NCBI lineage: Eukaryota > Metazoa > Chordata > Actinopteri > Centrarchiformes > Centrarchidae > Lepomis > Lepomis macrochirus. The sequence continues at coordinate 23,838,051 of JALXJV020000023.1, read as the reverse complement.
ATCTCTTTGATTTGTCATCAATTTTACTCTTGCGGCCACATCCAGGGAGGTTGGCTACAGTCCCGTAAACCTTAAACTTCTGAATAATATTTGCAACAGTAGTCAGAGGAACATCAAGCTGCTTGGAGATGGTCTTATTAGCCTTTACCTTTAATATGCTTGTTTTTCATTTTCTTTCTAATCTCCTGAGACAGCTCTGTCCTTAGCTTTCTGTGGTTCATGTTCAGTGTGGTGTGCACAATGATACTAAACAGCAGTGACTACTTTTCTGCCTTTAAATAGGCAGACTGACTAAATACACATTTGAAGACACCTGTGAAGCTAATTGCAGGATACACCTTAGGTGGATGGTTATTATTTCCAATCTTTTTTAGTGATACCATAATTTTTGTCCAGCCCAGTTTCATTAGTTTTTTTTAATGATTCTGCTGACCCACAACTCAAAAGCAGTGCCTGATTTTCATCAGTTAATTTACAGTAAATTTTTAGTTATTACCACTTCTGTCTGTCTCACGTTATTTCAGGGACCATTGTGGGTTTTTCTTTCTTTAACGGATGGGTACCAGTATTGAGTATTGTTGCTGCACATGTCCATTCCTTTATCCGATCTTCTGATGGGCACACTGGCTTCTTCCACCAGGATTATGCACCATGTCACAAAGCTCAAATTATCTCAAACTTCTTTCTTGAACATGACAATGAGCTCACTGTACTCCAATGGCCTCCACAGTCAACAGATCTCAGTCCAATAGAGCACCTTTGGGATGTGGTGGGAACTCAATGATAGCCTCAATTGAAATGATAGCATCAACTGTGTAATGCGTAGAAAAAGCTTAGTTTTAGTTTAGTTTTTTTAGTTTCAGTGTTAGTTTTAGTCTTTTTCGCTGCATGATGCGTGGTGAGGGGCTTGGACTAAAAAGAACAGCTAAAGAAACCACAGACAACAGGTCTCCAACGCCCTGAAAGCAAGTATGACTGGAAAGCCTAATATTAAAATCTAAATCTTTATTAATCCAAAAAATAGATACTCAGATTAAATCTATGTGAAGAACAAAGAGATAGGTTGGCTGAGATATCAATGAGCCCATAAAACACACACTAAGTGGAGCTCACAATCAGTATACTTGACATACAACCGGCCAGTCAAGCAGTGATACTAACTGGCTGGAGGGGGGATTAGGGTGAACACCTGGGCTATGGCTATGGGCTACAGGCTAATAGTAAACTAATATTTATAAACATAGAAGTTAAGGAGGGCCTGATAATTGTAGATTACTAGATACATGAATACGAGGAGCCCTAGCAAGAAAGCTGCTGCTCTGAAAGTCATCATGTGGTCCAGTACACAACACATGAATCTGAAGCGCATGTGTTAATGTTGACCAACTGTGTGATTGTTTCGTGCATTTGCAACATTTTGCTAATGTCAAGATGATGTCTTATTTCTGATGTCATATTTCAGTCTTATTTCTTTAGAGGTTTTTATGTCTGTAGGGTAGAATACACTATTATTTTAACATTGAATATGTGTGGATGTGGAGGTGGGTCTGACCCTGAGACCCACAAGAGAAGGAACGAGACAGCATACATGGCTACTTAAAAACCACACCATGTCCTGAAAACAGGCCACTAAACACACGGTTTAACACCCACAAACACATCCAAATCCACACAAACAGCTGCTCAGAGGCCCTGAAATGATAACAGCAAATCTTCTTGTGATAGCACAAATGATGTGCCATCCTGCTGCAGCAAAACCAGAGTACAATCAGTCAGGAAGTATAAGGAGAGAGCAACTGTCTGTGGCCACCACCTGCACCAGTGCGCCTGTTGTCCCTTTCTATGTGTTCCCTTAATTTTCTTTAGCTGTGTGTGTCATATACAATACATATTTTTTCAAATTGCTAGATCACAGAGTGTCCCACCACCATGGTTCTGACATCACTAGATTATAGAAAGTATCTGTCTATATCTAAAAAAAAAAGATATCCTCCCCAACATCAATATGTTTTGAGCCAGATGTAAAAATAAATAAAAACTATTTAATAGATGCAAAGAAAAAATCCTTAATATGAAGGCTAATAGATTTTGCCACCAAGTTCTGGCTTTTTTTTTAAAATCAAGGCTGCTGCCACCTTTTATTAAATCAAGTTAAAGACTTTTGATTAAAATCCAACATGCATTGTAACTTTTACAGTCCCGTTTTATCTTGTTTTGATATATTTAACTAAACATTTTTCAAATGGAATTTAAATGCTTTTATATTGCCCTAAGTGGCTTTTATGTTTTATGTGAAGCATGCTTTGCTTTCCTCATGCAACATTTTATTTAATATTAGATTTGCTCCTTAACATACATTCAAAACAAGTAATGTCAAATAAACATATAGAACATATAGAAAGAATACACTTTGATTTAATAGAAATCTTTAGAAAGAACTCAAGAGATAAGTGCTGTGTAATTGTTTTTCATTATCTTAGATTAATCAATATAATTGAGAGGATCTGAATCTTATTTTGGTTTTGATGATTTTGTTCTGTTGATTTTGATTTGTTTTGTTCGGTATAAATAAGTAGTAGTCATTCAGATCGACACTCCATACCAGTTGGTGGCGGTAATGCACCATTTCGTTGTGTGCCAACTGCCAATAAAATTCCATAAAGAAGAAGAAGAAGAAGAATATGGCCCAATCCCAATCACCCCCCTAAGCCCTAAGCCCTGAACCCTCACAGACTTTACTGACGTCACTTGGAAAGTGACTGAGTGCAAGAGGCTGCAAGGACTCAAAATGCTGTAACTAGGAACGGGACGGCCCTTTCCCACTTTATCACGTTACCTTGACAACGCTGAAAAACGCTGCACACTTTTTATTTTATGCTTTTGTCTGATTAATGAAGTCCTGCAGGCTCTTATAGTGACATCCACTCTACAGAGTGGAGGAGTGGTAAATGTCAATATATTTGTCAATAATCATGAATAGGCCGACACTATTGTTGGTCAAAACACACATCATTAAGTAAAACTAAAATAAATAGTTGAATAAACAAAGTGTGTAGGCTAATAAGGTGTATTCCTCTGACTTTATGTGTTCTATGCACCATCTTAAGTTCAGAAAAATTCTAACAATATTAACATCAGCGTTGGTGTCAATGCTTGTTTGTTTACCGTTTTCTTCTTCTTCTCCTGTATAGGCGTATTTGCCGTGATATTTGTCTCGCTTCCGGGCTTCCCCTGGTAACCCCGTGTTTCACGTCATACCGCTATGAACTGTGGGCAATTCCCTCAGCCAAAGTCTGCAGAAATGCGGACTTACGGAAAGGGTCTAAAAAGGGCTCAAAATGTCCGCGAGAGAGCCCTCGCGCACTTGACGATTTGACAGTGGGACAGCCCTAAGCCCTCACGGACTTCCCGGGAACGCGCCTCAAAGTCTGTGAGTCTGTGAGGGTGGAGATTGGGATTGGGCCTACCTGACCTGAGAGCCAATTAGAGCTGATCAGCAACAGCTGTGTCACCAGCATGATGGGCTTTTTAAACCTCACATGTGGCCCAGGTAGCATTTCCTCTTGGTGACTGAAGCAATGGGAGCTGTTCAGGTCTTGGTGATATGTGTGCTGACTGTTTGGCTCGCCAAAGGTTTTTATATTCCTTCTATTTGAAGCATGTGTTGAAGAATTTGCTAATGCACTACTGCTAATGTAAGCATATGGCTATGTTTTCAGAATATCTTGGCTGAGGGAGTATGCATTAAATTCCTTCATTCCTGAAATGTTTTGCTTTAACAAGTTGCTTATAAGTTGTACAATCAAACATTAACTAACAATGAGTTCACTGTCCATAGGCTCTTGTTCGCCAGTTGGTGGCACAAATGAAAGACGTGATGATGGGCTGCAGAGGAGAATGAAGGGTAAGAACACTAACTGAATTTCTTTTGTACTATAAATTTGTTGCAGCAAGATGCTAAAGAAAGGTCAGCTGACTCTGTGAAACCCTTCTGGCAAAATGCATATTGGTGTAGCGTCTTGTTTCTTAACCTCAAATGTGGTTAAACTTCCAGTTTAATGCTTGTCTGGGTTTTAATTGCTTAAAACTGGGATGCCCACAACAGAATTATGACTACATTGACCATAAAGTGATGGCTAGAACTGTTAAAATCCCACAAATTAAAGGTTTTCTAAATATGAAATCATTGAAGCAGTAACTCATATTTGTTCTGTCGGGTTACAATAAAACTGGACTTGTCTATTGGGGCAAGTGAAGTCTGCAGGTATTGCTTTACAAGTCTTTTGGCAGTTCTCAGTGTCCAAGTGAAGTTGGAATATCACTCAATTTCTTAAATCTGAAGTTTTCACTTTTTTTTTTTTTTTCTTTCTCAGTACAACAAGATACTCCTAAAGTGAAAGCTGCAGCATCAGGTGGCCAGCAGAACGAACTGAAAAATCTCTTGAACACAAACGAAGAGACGTCAGAACTGGTTATACTCTACGCAGCAAACGACAGCCCGATGCCCAGCCACAACAGCGCCGTGACGACCCCCTCTTCCACGACGCAGATCCCCTCTTCGCAGACACTGACGACTCCCTCGTCACCAACGACCGACTCCCTCGTCACTAACGCAGACGACAACCTCTCGATCTCATCCAACCTGACGACGACCTCCTCTTCCCCGGAGCAGACGAACTCCTCTTCGCCGACGCTGATGACCCCCGGCCAAGACGATGACAACCCCCTCGTCACTAACGCAGACGACAACCTCTCGATCTCATCCAACCTGACAACGACCTCCTCTTCCCCGGAGCAGACGAACTCCTCTTCGCCGACGCTGATGACCCCCGGCCAAGACGATGACAACCCCCTCGTCACTAACGCAGACGACAACCTCTCGATCTCATCCAACCTGACGACCTCCTCTTCGCCGACGCTGATGACCCCCGGCCAAGACGATGACAACCCCCTCGTCACTAACACAGACGACAACCTCTCGATCTCATCCAACCTGACAACGACCTCCTCTTCCCCGGAGCAGACGAACTCCTCTTCGTCGACGCTGATGACCCCCGGCCAAGACGATGACAACCCCCTCGTCACTAACGCAGACGACAACCTCTCGATCTCATCCAACCTGACGACCTCCTCTTCGCCGACGCTGATGACCCCCGGCCAAGACGATGACAACCCCCTCGTCACTAACACAGACGACAACCTCTCGATCTCATCCAACCTGACGACGAACTCCTCTTCGCCGGAGCAGAAGAACTCCTCTTCGCCGACGCTGACCCCTGGCCGAGATGATGGCAACCCACTCGTCACTAACGCAGACGACCCCCTCTTGACCCTAGCCGAGAGTTAAGATGGTCCCCAGTTAAAGATGTTTCTGAATGTAGGCTGTGTCTCTGCTTCAAATAAAACCTACCTTCAGGAGACAAACTGAAATCATTAAGGTGTTAAGTGCTTTATCCTGAACCTTGAATAGCTGCTAATTTGCAAACTAACTGGGGTCACTGAGCTTTTTTGAGTTTCAAACCTTATATTCTTTCCACAAATGGAAAAACTTTCTTATGCTTATGTCTCTGATCTTCATTACTACTATACAAATTTTAGGTTGGTGACCTCTCATAAATTATGGCATAGGAAGGTTCCTACAGCCCATTGTTGACACTGTGGTATAAAGTTTGGCAAATTAACCAGCAACGTATACACCATACAAAGCTATGGACACTGGAAGGGGACTTTTATATCACACACAACTGACTTGTATGCTCAAATGCATCTTTTTTTTTTTTCCTATTATAATTACACTTACCATGTGTGCTTCACATGTGACAACATTCAATCTGCATGGGTTGTAATGCTCAAATAGATTTATCCAAAGCATCTCGTTTGCTTGAAACCCTGAAAATTGAGGTTTGAAAGGGGCAAATCTATACTAGTGTTGCAGACTCTTCATTCAGAGCAGTTTACAACACTCACTTTTCAGAGATCCGCCCACACAGTTGCGACCCTGTGACTCAGGTGATTTTCTGGCAGTGTTGTCTCACAGCTCCGGTCTGGAACTCTGGGGGGGGGGTTAATAGAAATCAAAGACTAAAGAATAGTGCAAAAACTGCATGCTGAAGTGAAGCAACTTTGGAAAAGCGCTGCAGAGTTGCAGCATTACAAAAGAAGATGAAACCAAAAAGTAAATGACTTTAAGGAGGGGGGGGAAAAAACACAACAGGTCATCTCTGATATCATCGGAAAGATTACTCAACACTTGGGAGAAGATGGATTTCATCCTGGACACCAACCACCCTCGTCAGATCATCATGCAGTTCACCTGACTAAACTTTAGGGGCAAATTCTGGTGGATCACCAAACTTTTGCAACACCAGCTTCGAAGAAGACTTCACCAAAGAAGACCAGGGCTGTGTGGCCCAAAGTTGAACAAGCAAGTAAAGCAGGTCCGAAGACTGTGTTCAGAGGCCCCGAATGCCTTCATTGAACAAAGAGTCAGACCATAATCGCAACTTTCCAGGGTTTGTTAATACTGAAAACAAGTGTTTTAATTCAAATGTACTGGTTTTGCTACCATTATGTATAACTAATAAAAAAACTTTACTATCGTTTTGGCTTACATTTAGACAATCTCAAATTAACCCACTCAACTAATAACATAATTGAAGGTGATCTTCACCTATTCCATCCTGACTGTAAGCGATCCAAACACCATATTTACTAATTTTTGTAAAACACAATTTGGCTGACACTTTGAGATGCTTAAATCCAGCAATATTTCAATATTCCTTTTTTTAGCTCAAACCACAATTTGATATCCAGAATTAATCACTGGTTAATTGCAAATCACTTACAGTTTTATATCAGCTCTGATATTTTGGCTGCTCCGCTAACTGATCATAATGTTATTTTAAGACCTAATGACAACAGTATCTATTCATATCAATATTGGAAGTTTAATTCCAGTCTGCTTAAAAGTAATGTTTACTGCCAAAAGATCAAATTCCTGATTAAAGAAATTGCCAATTCTGAAGAACTAAAAACTCCTCCCAAATAGTGGGAATTCTTAAAATATAAAATAAGCCAATTTACCTTTTCATTCAGTAAAAGAAATAAAAAAACAAATACTGAAAAACAAGAAGTAGAAATTATTAATCAATTAATTATGTACTGCAATAAACCTAACCAACGATAGACGGTTGATATTAAACCTCCAACCGATGAAATGTACTGACGTAAAGCTCAAGGGGCCTTTATTAGATCTAAAACTAAGTGGATAGAGGAAGGTGGGAAGAAATTCAGTCTATATATGTAGTCTGAAAAAAATAGCATTGATAGTTGATAATATAGAAATTACAGATGAAAAATTGATCTCTTCAGAAATCCTGAATTCTACAGCCAGCTCTATAGCTCTAAATTTTCTTACGTGGACATTGAAACTTTCTTTAAGGATATAACCAAACATATTCCCAAAGTAGATGAGGGCCTTAAACAAAGCGTGATAATCAAATAATAACAGGGTTTGATGCAGTATTTGGTCGCCTCTGTCTTAACAAAGCCCCCAGGTCTGATGGTCTCACAGGTTTCTTTTGCAGTTTTTCCAAGGTTTTACAGAAATATTTGAAACTTGTGTACTTTCAACTGTAGTCATGGGGTTATCGTCTCAATTCCAAAACTGGGGAAAGACTACAGATTGATAGAAAACAGAAGACCCATTACTCTCAGAAATTCAGACTACATACTTCTGACTTACATCTTCATTACTCATCTTCAAACAGGGATGTGAATGTGAATCCTAATGTAGAAAATAAAATTAAAGAAGGTAAGTCAAGACTAAATGTATGGGTACAAAGGAACTTATAAATACTAGACACAATTTTTCTAACTAAGATGGAGGTGATTTACCCTGCCTATTCCAATGCTATTCAAAATAAATTGATATTGATTGATCAACCAAATCAACATAAATTTCATTTGGAGAAATACACCAGATTATATGAATAAAAGTGAATATCAATATCACAGCAGCCCCTTTTGGTGCTGTATTCCAAAGCACTTATTCAAAAGAATTGGAGTTGCATTTCTTCTTAGGGTGAACTTTAACATTGAGAAATTACCAATTTCATTATCAGAGTTCCACAGACAAATGAATTGCATTGGAAAATGTTATATGTACATAACTTCTCAGCTCACACCTCTGTAATCTGGATCAACAGATATATTTTCCACCGCAACGTATTTTCATAAATATAGAATTGTGAAATTATCCCCCAAATGTCTTTTAGATGAATTTAAATTAAAAATTCTAAAAGGACCAAAAGAACAAAAAGTATGTGATATCCTAAAACACTTTCCCACTGTATAGTAAATAGCTGAACGAAGACTAAATTGAATTATAATTTGTTACCAATTATATATTATTTATTTTAATTGAATGTGTTTTATTTTTTCAAATCATCTTTATTCTTGTTATATGAGTCTATATTTTTGTCATCTTTATTCTTGTTATAGCTGTTGTTAGAGAGAGAGAGAGAGAGAGAGAGAGAGTGAAAGCGCTGCAATATTTTCTCGATATCCTTATTCTGAAAAAATTGATTAAATGCAACCATATTTGTCTGTAAATTTTGCAATTTTCAATAAAACATTGGGGGCCAAAATCCCTTGGCTGTCTGCATATGTATATGAATGAGGACAGGAATCTGCAATGGGTTTGTTCAATTGTGGTGTTGTGTTGGGAGAAGGAGTGACTTAACTAACTTTAAGTATGAAATTGCCCCATATTTTGATCGGAGCTGGGAGGGGTACGCTACAGTTACAGGATTACTGATCATGTGACCTACACAGAGCAGATTTAACATACCTAGGTGATTTTGCAATTTCACTGCGTGAACCTGAAAAGCCTTAGGCAAAATGCGTTCATATTAAATATAGCAAAGTAATTTCAGTGTGTGGTGGCTTGTTTTTGATTTTTTCATTGCCAAATCCTGCTTTCTACCAGCTCCTGACTGTTGTTGCTGTGCACAGGAAAGTTCTTGTTCACCAAGATCATTGCTCACTTTTCTTGTCATGAACCATTATACACTTGGGATTCTTGAGGTTGAAAGTCTAAAATTTCAACTGATAAAGGAAAAGTTTTGAGCAGTCTGGAACACAGAATTAGAGTACAAATATGAGCTTTGTGACGGCCTGCAAGATGGCGGACCAGAACAACGTTCCGGTTCATGCAAATATCGCGAAATGAAGAAATATCAAATAAGACTCTTGGGATGTACCCCTTATCAGCCACAAAGACTGCAAACACCTGTGTGGGTGTGCAGGACTATAATATCTATAATAATACAATATATTATATTTGTTCATCATATATCTTTAGGGATGACAGTGTTGTCTGTCTGTTCACTACTTGGGCCCAGACTGAAATAGCTCAACATCTTCTGAGTAGGTTAGCACAGAATTTTGTACAGATATCCATGGTGCCCAAAGGATGTACACTATCAACCTTATAAATGGGGGAGCATCAACTGGAAGTATTATACAACAGAATCAGAATTTGGCCAGACATTTCCTTCTTGTACCAGAGAAGTCCAAAGACAAACTATAGTGTGTGAATGTGTGTGTGTTTTGGGGATGCTGTTTATTTGCTGTTGTTGCCATCCCTCCAGTTACAAACTTTATTATAGCCAAACCTGTCTAATGAGGAAGAATATCTTTGATATATTTGCTTCCATGTTTTGCCTTTTTTATGGTGCTTTCTTAGTGTTTGGATGTAATGTGAGCTTGTACGTAATATTAGAATTGCTCCTTAGCATTCATCCAAAACAAGTAACGTCAAATAAATACAACATTCTCAGAGTTTTTAAAGCGCAAAATTTGTTTTACATGCTTTTCACAGGAAGGGCTGAATGTCAACTAGCACCTACATAAGACTTGAGTCCTCTGACGTGAGAGCCAATTAGAGCTGATCAGCAACAGCTGTGTCATCAGCATGATGGGCTTTTTAAACCTCACATGGGGCACAGATAGCATTTCCTCTTGGTGACTGAAGCAATGGGAGCTGTTTGGGTCTTGTTTGTTTGTGTGCTGACTGTTTGTCTTGCCAAAGGTTTTTATATTCCTTCCATTTAAAGCATTTGTTGAAGAAATGTGTAGTATAGCAAATGTAGGAGTAAAGTCTCGTTTTAGCCCAAATCCTTTTGCATACGAGAATATGCCACAACACGACTTTAAAAAAATCCTTAATTCCTGAAATGTCATTCAGCTGTAACAAGTTGGTGACATGTTGTGCCACTGTCCACAGGCTCTTGTTTACCAGTTGATGGCCCAAATGAAAGACAGGATGATCCTCTGCAGAGGAGAATAGGTAAGAACATTAATGACAGAATCATTTTAGAGCATCATTCTAACTCTAACTGAATTTCTTTTGTACTACAGGTTTGTTGCAGTAAGATGATATAGATGAGCAGATTCTGTAAAACCCTACTGGCAAAATGCATGTTGGAGTAGAGACTTGGTTCTTAGAATCAAAATGTGGATAATTAAATTTATAGTTTAATGCTGCTTCAGGTTTTTTATCGCCTGCTACTGGAACAGTTGAATAAAAACAACATTGGTTATGTCTACAGTGGCTGTTTCCTTAAATTCTTGCAAACACTTGAAATATACCTACATATATCATAGATTCAGTAAGAACTCATTTTGTCAGTTTACAATAACTCTTTACTGGTCTTTTAGGGCAAGTCTAGTGTAAGAGCCAGTCTCAATTTGTTCAGATTTTTGCTTTAAAATCTTGTGGCAGTAAATTCCCACAACAGTGTGTGGAAGCCTAGAAAATATGGAACATCACTCAATTTATTTTAGTTATAAATTGGTAATGTCTGTCTTTCAGTACAACTGGAAACCACTGAAGTGGAACCTGAGACATCACTTGGGCAACTGAGCCAAAAAAATTCTCTGAACACAGGCCGCTCCAAACTGATGATAGTCTATGCGTCCAAGAACAAACCGAAGATCAGCCTGACCACCAGTGCTCCTCTGCTGGCCAGTGGTACGCCATCCAGCACCCCCCTGCTTGCCATCAAGACCCTACCGACCAGAGAGACCCCCAGCACCACCCTGCTGGCCAACAAGATAACATCGTCCAGTGCCCCTATGCAGGTCAGCAAGACCCTACCGGCCAGGGAGACAACCAGTGCCCCCCTGCTGGTCAGCAAGACCCTACCGACCAGAGAGACCCCCAGCACCCCCCTGCTGGCCAACAAGATGACATCGTCCAGTGCCCCCCTGCTGGCCAGCAAGATGCCACTGGCCAGTAAGACCACTAACGCTCCCCTGCCATCCAGTGCCCCCCTGCTGGCCAGCAAGACCACTAACGCTCCCCTGCCATCCATTGCCCCCCTGCTGATCAGCAAGACCACTAACGCTCCCCTGCCATCCAGTACCCCCCTGCTGGTCAGTAAGACCACTAACGCTCCTCTGCCATCCAGTGCCCCCCTGCTGGTCAGTAAGACCACTAACGCTCCTCTGCCATCCAGTGCCCCCCTGCTGGTCAGCAAGACCACTAACGCTCCCCTGCCATCCAGTGCCCCCCTGCTGGTCAGCAAGACCACTAACGCTCCCCTGCCATCCAGTGCCCCCCTGCTGGTCAGCAAGACCACTAACGCTCCCCTGCCATCCAGTGCCCCCCTGCTGGTCAGCAAGACCCTACCGGCCAGTGAGACCACCAGTGCCCCCCTGTTGGTCAGCAAGACCACTAACGCCTCCAGTGCCATCCTAGCTGCCCCACTGCTGGTCAGTAAGACCACTAACGCTCCCCTGCCATCCAGTGCCCCCCTGCTGGTCAGTAAGACCCAACCCACCAGTGAGATCTCTAGCTCCCCACTGCTGGCCAGCAAGACCCCACCAACCAGTGAGACACCCAGCCCCCCAGTGCTGGTCAGCAATACCCCACTAGCCAGGGAGACTCCCAGCACCCCCCTGCTGGCCAACAAGATGACATCGTCCAGTGCCCTTATGCAGGTCAGCAAGACCCCACAGGCCAGGGAGACCCCTAGAGCCCGCCTACTGGTTAGCAAGACCCAACCCACCAGTGAGATCTCTAGCTCCCCACTGCTGGCCAGTGAGACCCCACCAACCAGTGAGACACCCAGCCCCCCAGTGCTGGTCAGCAAGATCCCAGTGGCCAGGGAGACCCTGCTCCAGTAGACAACACCATCTAGTGCCTGCTGGCCAGCTAGAGACAACAGTGGCCCAGTATGCCCCCACTGGATCCCCCTGCTGTCCAACAACAAAATGCTGGCCAGGGAGACACCTAGCACCCCCCCATCGGCCAGTGAGACCACCAGCGCCACCCTGCAGTCCAACAATGCAATGCCGTCCAGTGCACCCCTGCTGGCCAGCAAGACCACCAGCATCCCCTGCTGGCCAGCGAGACCCCACCAGCCAGGGAGACCACCAGCCCTCCAGTGCTGGTCAGCAGGACCCCAGTGACCAGGGAGACTTCTAGCATCCCATGTGCTGGCAAGTAAGACAACACCATCTAGTGCCTTGCTGCTGGCCAGCAAGACAACGGTGGCCAGTACCCCCAGTGATCCCCTGCCGTCCAACAACAAAATGCTGGCCAGGGAGACACCTACCACCCCCCCACCAGCCAGTGAGACCACCAGTGCCACCCTGCAGTCCAACTAGCGCAATGCCGTCCAGTGCCGCCCTGCTGGCCAGCAAGATCCCCAGCAGGGAGACCACCCACACCCCACTGCTAGCCAATGAGACCCCTAATGCCCCACTGCTGGCCAGCAGTGCCCCACTGGCCAGGGGGACCTCTAGCTTCCCACTGCTGGCCAGCGAGACCACACTGGCCAGGGAGACCCCCAGCGCCCCACCGCTAACCAGAAAGACCCCCAGCACCTCTGTGCTGACCAGCGAGACAACATTGTCTAGTGCCCCACTGCTGGTCAGGAAGACCCCACCAGCCAGTGAGACCCACAGCACCACCTTGCCCTCCAGCAACAAGATGCCTGGTCCAGTGAGCCCCCTACTGGCCAGGGAGTCCACCAGCTGCACTGCTGACAATGCTGGCCAGCACCCCAGCACCCCACCAGCCAGGGAGACCCCAGTAAGACTGTCCAGCCTCCCGGTGCTGGTCACTGAGACCCCACTGGCCAGGGAGACCACCAGCACTGCACTACTGACAATGCTGGCCAGCACTCCCAGCACCCCTCTTCCATCCAAGAACACAATGCCATCCATAGCCCCCCTGCTGACCAGCACAATCCTACCTTCCAGTGAGCCCACCAGCGCCCCACAACTAACCAGGGAGACTCCCAGCACCACTGTGCTGGCCAGTAAGACAACACCATCTAGCGCCTCGCTGCTGACCAGCGAGACCCCACCGACCAGTGAGACCCCCACCCCCCCGGTGCCGGCCAGCAAGACAATGGTGGCCAGTACCCCCAGTGATCCCCTGCCGTCCAACAACAAAATGCTGGCCAGGGAGACACCTAGCACCCCCCCACCAGCCAGTGAGACCACCAGCGCCACCCTGCAGTCCAACAATGCAATGCCGTCCAGTGCCCCCCTGCTGGCCAGCAAGACCCCCAGCACCACCCTGCTGGCCAGCGAGACCCCACCAGCCAAGGAGACCCCCAGTGCTGCACTACTGATCAGCAAGACAACGCTGGCCAGTACTCCCAGCACCCCCCTTCCATCCAAGAACACAATGCCATCCATAGCCCACCTGCTGACCAGCACAATCCCATCTGCCAGTGAGCCCACCAGCACCCCACAACTAACCAGGGAGTCTCCCAGCACCTCTGTGCTGACCAGCGAGACAACATTGTCTAGTGCCCCACTGCTGGTCAGCAAGACCCCACCAGCCAGGGAGACCCACAGCACCACCTTGCCCTCGAACAACAAAATGCCTTCCAGTGCCTCCCTTCTGGCCAGGGAGTCCCCCTGCGCCCCCCTGCTGGCCAGCAAGACCCCACCAGCCAGGGAGACCCCCAGTAAGACCTCCAGCCTCCTGGTGCTGGTCACTGAGACCCCACTGGCCAGGGAGACCACCAGCGCTGCACTACTGACAATGCTGGCCAGTACTCCCAGCACCCCACTTCCATCCAACAACACAATGCTGTCCAGCGCCCCCCTGCTGGCCAGCAAGACCCCACCAGCCAGTGAGACTCCTAGTGCTGCACTACTGACAATGCTGGCCAGCACTCCCAGCACCCCCCTTCCATCCAAGAACACAGTGCCATCCATAGCCCCCCTGCTGACCAGCACAATCCTACCTGCCAGTGAGCCCACCAGTGCCCCACAACTAACCAGGGAGACTCCCAGCACCACTGTGCTGGCCAGTAAGACAACACCATCTAGCGTCTCGCTGCTGACCAGCGAGACCCCACCGACCAGTGAGACCCCCACCCCCCCAGTGCCGGCCAGCAAGACAATGGTGGCCAGTACCCCCAGTGATCCCCTGCCGTCCAACAACAAAATGCTGGCCAGGGAGACACCTAGCACCCCCACCAGCCAGTGAGACCACCAGCGCCACCCTGCAGTCCAACAACGCAATGCCGTCCAGTGCCACCCTGCTGGCCAGCAAGACCCCCAGCACCACCCTGCTGGCCAGCGAGAGCCCACCAGCCAAGGAGACCCCCAGTGCTGCACTACTGATCAGCAAGACAACGCTGGCCAGTACTCCCAGCACCCCCCTTCCATCCAAGAACACAATGCCATCCATAGCCCACCTGCTGACCAGCACAATCCCACCTGCCAGTGAGCCCACCAGCACCCCACAACTAACCAGGGAGTCTCCCAGCACCTCTGTGCTGACCAGTGAGACAACATTGTCTAGTGCCCCACTGCTGGCCAGCAAGACCCCACCAGCCAGGGAGACCCCCAGTGCTCCCCTGCCATCCAACAACACAATGCCTTCCAGTGCCCCCCTTCTGGCCAGGGAGTCCCCCTGCGCCCCCCTGCTGGCCAGCAAGACCCCCAGTCCCCCAGTGCTGGTCAGCAAGACCCCAGTGGCCAGGGAGACCTCCAGTACCCCCCCACCAGCCAGTGAGGCCACCAGCGCCACCCTGCCATCCAAAAACACAGTACCGTTCAGTACCCCCCTTCTGGCTAGCAAGATCCCACAGGCCGGGGATACCCCCACCCCTGTACTGGCAAGCGAGACAATGTTGTCCAGTGCCCTTCTTCTGGAAAGGGAGAGCCCCAGCACCCTCTGTCGGCCAGCAAGACCACTCCAGCCAATTCTTAAAACAGTGTGTGGAAGTATGGAGCAGCTAGAACATCACTCCATTTCTTTTAATGCTTAATATTGAATCAAATGTCTTTCTCTTGGAGCAACAAGAAACCAATAAAGTGGAAGTTGAAGCATTAGTGGGCCCACCTGAATCTTGTTTGAGGGGGGGGAATCCCCTGAACACAGACTATTCAGAACTGCTTATCCTCTAAACAGCCAATAACCTAAAGGCCAGCGTAACCCTGAGACCCCAGTGACCAGCAAGAACCCAGCACGCCCTTGCCAGCCAGCAAGAGCCTTGCAGACGACCTAGAGCCAGTGCCCCCCTGCCAGCAAGACAATGGCAGTGGTGACACCCCCACACTGAGAGGCAGTTAAAAGTGGGGGACTAGGTTTACCAAGTAACCATGCAACTAAGGTGTTTATGCACGTTCAATAAAACTATTAACTTTATTTGTTGCCTTTTTAATTTTTCCAAAGATTAATAAATAAAACTTTGAAAGGGTTTGTTTGTTTTCAGACCTGGATCAATTGGAGACCTTGATCCGAAAAAGGGTGGCGTTTCCCCTTTGCCTTATTTTGTAATGCAACACTTGCACTCTAATCTGGAACAAAACAACGAAGCTGAGATCATCTGGAAGATTCAGCAGTGTTTTCGCATTTGATTTTTTGCTTTGGTCTGCTTGACTGAGCATTTATAGCCCCTTTCATTTGTTCATGAACCATTTTATAGACTTCACTGTTGTGTGGTGGGTGTGGGGTATCCAACCTCTGAAGAAGGTTGATGTGACCAAATGTTAACGAAAAATTTACGACCATTTGTCTGAAGGAAAAAGGACAAGGCTTAAAAAGCCAAAGAACACCATCCAGACTGTGAAACACATGTGCCATCATTAGGTTTTTGTACAAAAGTCATGATTCTTGTGTTTGAAACATTTACTCAATCTCCCATGTGTTTTAGTGCTTTAGGCAGTTACAATATGAGGCCATACCATTATCTCTAAACTACTGGATGACATAAGTTTGTTAAAATGGCAGGGATGGAGTAATTTGAGCCAAAAGAAATGGGGGATATTGAGTCCACTATTTAACTGTAATTATACATCGCATTCTTACATTGTATCACAGAAATGATGTGACATGAATTTTAGACCAGAAACAATCATACAATGCTTCTATAAATGGAAGACTTACGGGTGTTCAACTCCTCTTGTGGATTTTGACAGATCAGTGGGAGATGGACAATATGGGAAGTCCATACGTAAGGTAGCAAGGGAGATGACAATCAACAGGATGACTTTAAAGTGATAGACCTACAATGATATGAAACTACGAGACATTTCAAATCTAGCTGCAATATTTGCATTACATTTAATTTGACACTCTAATATGACAGTGATCCCCATGTGGCAAAATTGTTTATTTTCAGATCTAAAGTGATTATTCCTAGGTATGCACCACAGCCTTAAATATATATACATATTTAAGACGGTACTGTCATGTCCTCACTCACTTTATAGACGCCTTAAGTAAAAACTGGCTTAACTGCCCTGGACAAATCATTTTCCTAGATTTAGAGACCTGCATCCGCATGGACATTGTACTCCACCTCTATTGGTACGCTGTAGCTTTACTGGTGAATTCTTTGTGTTGTATGAGTGTTTTCTTTAACAATTTACTTTGAGGATTAGAGATGCTTCTGTCAGTCATTTTAAATGTTTCTATGCGCCCACCAAATATCGTTGGATGTTTATGTAGTAAATCAGAAAAAAAAAGAAAATAGAACCAAAAGTTAAGCTTCTGAAACAATATGTTTATATTCTCTGATGGAGCTCAGGACTGATCAGGGGGATGGCTGCTTTACTCCAAAGACTTTCACTGTATGAACCTGGACTGTGTGTGAGACCTTTTAGATGTGTAAAAGAACACAGAGCATTAATTAATATTAGAGCCTGACGGATCCAGCGTGTAGGGAAAATGAAGTTATGCTGCTGTGCATAAATGTGTACAGCACATGGGGAGACACTTATTTAACCCACCCACCAGTGTTAATTTGTTTTCATCATGAACTGGCCTGCCCAACCATTGAATGTGGATGTGAGAAGAGAAGAAAGAAACAATTTTATGTTGTGTCTGCATTTATTGATATTCAAATAGTGAGTTCATCATGGAATTACCAATAATATAATCTTGGTGTCTTTTGGATATTGGAAATGATTTATTAGGCTATTTGTTTCAGGGAAATTTAAATGATATAACTCATTCCAAGGCAAAAGCACGAGAATATCAGCCTCACACAAGAGAAATGTTAAAACAGTAAATTATCTAAAAAGTGTTTCTTTCTGACAGACTCTCTAAATTTAATGGTGTCCATAATGAAACTTAATGGGTGAAATAAAAAATCCTGAAAAAAATGTTTCTAATAAAAGAAGAAAGTGGTCTCTGTCGGCCAGTATAAGTGTATCTTTGCTCGTGGCTCCTGAGAAATCCCTCCTTGCTCCTCAGAACACAAATGTCAGCTTTGGGACATCCTGCAAGATGGTGTAACAGAACTACTTCCATTTCAAGCGAGGATCAAGATGCAAGTAAATATCAAATAAATGGCTTGGGATGTACCCCACATAGTCTGACAGACATGGAGAAAATGGTCAGATGAAACTCATGTCATTCTCTCAAGCTTTTACCTTCTGGTAAAGAATGCGAGGTACCTCAGTATTCCTTATTCAGAATGGAGTGTGAATATTTTGCAATAGTGGATTAATATCAGTGGAGCAGCGCGTTAAAGGTCCAGTGTGTAATATTTAGGAGGATCCATTGCAATAATTGCAATACAATATACACAACCATGTTTTCAAGACCTCACATAATGAACCATTACGTTATTACCTTAGAATGAACCATTTCTATCTACATACACCCTTACATAGAAATCACCATGTTTGTGCCGCCATGTTTCTGCAGTAGCTTAAATGTCGTCAAGGAACACACATATTATTCAGCACAAGAGCCAAGCGTGTCGGCCAGCTTCTTCTACAAAGAGAGGGTGAGCAGTGGCTGAGCCCATGGTTGCAATTTGCAACTCTTACCACTAGATGCCTCTAAAACCTACACACTGAACCTTTAATATAGCTGACTGAGCTGGAGCTAAATTGAAATATTGTATAAACGGTAATCTAAATATCCTCTCTCAACTCATAGAAAATCTCACATAAATATTGACCATGAAGTAAGAATACACACACAGTGGACACTGGGCCTGTACCACAAAATATGTAATTTGTACGCTTTTAGTACAAGATATTTATTAGTTATTTTACTGCAGCATTGCACAACGATGTGTGCATTTGCTGCAGCACTTCTGAGCACTAGTATTAATATTCCATAAAACCCTTTCTGACTTTTATTGCAAGCATATGAGACTGACACTATGAAATCAGTGAGGTGTTATGTAGTGCTTTGGTCCCGGTCTTGAGTGGCTGCTATTTGTTTTGCAAACCACCAGATGTCACTGGGTTTAAAGGAGGCTTTAGTTCTTTTTCTCCACAAACAGGAAGACAGCCCCAGCTTAATTAAGCTTCATCTTCCTAATTATTAAGAGTTGCTAATTATGTAGGTTGGTGACCTCCCCAGCTTTGCCCTCCTTCAACCTGAGCAGATCTAATCAGCCAAAATAACTGCAAGCTTGTATGATGATCAGATATCTTTAAGAATTGTCTTTCCCTCTAACATGCTAGCATTAGGAGCTTGTTAGCATCCTGATGTGAGCATTTAGCTCAAGTACAGCTTCACAGAGCCACCGGCATGGCTGTAGACTCTTTGTTTTATGTGTGTCTTTGGGGTTGGGGGGTGCTGTTCATTTGTAGTTGTTGCCATCCTTCCAGTTGCAGCCTTTATTGCTCCCATTACCTTCTGAAGAGGAAGCACATCTTTCATGTCTTTGCTTACATCTTTAGTATACAGTGAGTATTTTTTGATTATCTGATGTGATGAACCAACTATATGGGATGCACATAATTTTTTTTTAAGTATTGTAAAACAGTTTATGCTGCTAAAGAAAATGAGTGAAGAGAGAGAAAAGTAGGGCATACAGTCAATCCCTGATGAGGTCTATATGACCAAAATGTTGCTGTTATAATGAACAGTGTGTGGATTATTTTTCTCATTCAAGGCAGCAGGTGTAGTTTGTAGTTACAGTTATCACCTCATGCTATTCTGAGATACAGTGATGAAATAAGAGTGTTGAAGCATTGACACTGTCGGGGATTTAAAAAAAAAGTAGTTAGTGTCATTAACTTCCATCTGTTTGTGAAATGAATAGTAGTAGACATTTAGAATGCAGCAATAGGAGATGCTCGTCAAAGACAGGAATAAAAGAATATAAGCCACATTTTATTTTGTGCAAAATATATTCAAGATGGTCAGGTCATTATATGCAATTGCATTAAATATAAAAACATGTTTCAGCCACCACATAGTTTTTGCTCTTCAACAATGTACTATAACTTACAGTACACAATAAGCTAATTACTGGTCCATCCATTAGAGTTGTGTTTTCTTTTAGGTTAGTGCAACGGAAAACAACAATGCAGTCTTTCAGTGCTTAAGATTGATATTGATGAACAAGGTAAAAACTGAAAAACACAGACAAATAATTTCAGGGTAAAACTATCTACTAGCTTACTAGCTTTAAACATGTACCATGTGTACAATATGAATTATGTCCATGTTGAGTGCTTCACAATGCCATCATGCCATTTCTTTTCTGTGCCAATTATGGTCATTTGTTGAGGTCCCCACTGATATGGTAACAACTGCTGTTATTTTAATCTGCAGCAGTCAGTCAGTGTCCATTGTTCACCTGCAAACAGTTGTTGTCTTGTCTTCAGTCATTTTCGAGCCACCTGCAGCATTTCCTCTACGGTCAGTAGTTTTTCTCTGGGTTTTCCAATGGCTTCTCCCCTCCTCGTCTCTTCACTGTCAATCTTCTCCCAGTCTGAGAAAACCACTGGTTTCACTCCTACAGATGATAAAATACAAACCATTGATTTTGTTTTTTTTCAACAGACATGCGGCCAAATCAGTAAAATGCATTTACTTAAATTAAATTATACATAAACACTGGACAGGAAGAGTATATCTGACCCTACAAGTGAGCTTTTGGTCATGTCATGGTCATGGTCATGCACCTCATGAATGGATTCTTACTAAACAGTCTGCCATTTACAGCCGTTGTTACAACTAGCCAGGTTAGCCATTGTTACCAACGCCGGTTGATAAAACGCATTACGCAGTATTACCAAACACAATAACAACAGGTCCACAGACAGCAGCTGGACAGTACTTTGTGTATGAAAATTTAAATGAGACACAAATACACAAGTGCTAATAAACAGTATAAACTACAGCCATTTCTAATTGTTGATACACGAAGCAGCCATCTTGGATCACAAAGTCATGGGTAGAGCAGTTCTCCCGACTTTCTGATTTGCAAATCTGACTTAAGGGAGCGTTCCAGTCAAAATTTCCAACTGGGAACTTCTGACTTCCCAGTACAACTGGAAAGCACCATAATTCTTAATTGTGAAGTGAAGCAGGCCAATAGGTGAATTATTACAAGTGAAACAAGGTGGTTACATTTTAACCACTGACTGTCTAAATGTGTGAGATCAGATCACACGTTTTATCTTGGTCATCTTCGACTGGTATAAACAGTGTAGAAAAACCACTAATTTTCTCTTTTGTAACAAACTATTATCGTGCTCTGACTAAGAGTGGAAGGTGCTCATATAAGAATTAACAGTCAGTTACAGATGCTATGTGGAGTTCAGTTTATATTCAGTGTTACCAAAATACATCCTATGTGTCCTTGAGGTCTAACAAATGTGCTGAATTTGTTCCTCATAAAAACAAACGCAAAAACAATTTTTTTTTTCCTGCACTGTTTACTTGCTAGCAGTTTTCTTCACTGGCATCCGTTGATGCACTGCTGTATTTCTGCAGACCAGTGGAACAATATGAAACCATGGATTGCGCACTTGCACACGTGTGTCCTCATGACCCACTTTAAAAAAAGACACTGCTCCACAATACTACCAGTGGTCAAAAACTTCATAGTGTACCTTTAATTATGACCTGCAGGGGTCCGTGCTAAAACTGCACCGCAAGTAAAGCATCTCATAACTCAATAACGACTAAACAGACAAATGCCAGACTACATATCAGTCCGATAATGGCAGTAGAAGGAATGAAAATGTGGGTCAATTGGTATATCCCATGTAGTGTGTCACAGTGGAAGACAACCGACGACGGCACCCCCCCAGCAAAAAGACCAGTACTATAACAACTTCCATGACGTGCTGACCAATAGGAGCACAGCGCTTAATACTGTGATGATCTTGAAAGACAAAGAAATTGTGTAGTTTCATGCAGGCACACTGTAGGCAAATTTAAAATTTGTCTCCAAATCTTTTAGACTTGTGATTATATAAACTCCCACCGCATAAGGGACAGTAAAGTACCTCTCTTTTCCAGTAGAGCACAGATGCTTTGTGAACCAGCCTTGGCAGCAGATACATCCAGCGTTCCCGAGTCCATGTCCTCCATCAAGGATCGTGCAGTGTCAAAACTATTGTTCATAGTGGTGGCTATCACGCCAGTGGGGCCTGTTTTCAGCCATCCACTACAATACAGACCTAGAATGAAAGATGGATTCACTCAATTCTTTCAAGTTCATGTTTTTCTTAGAAATGTTTAGCTTGCTAATGGCCTTTCTGGTGTACTATACTGAGTACCTGCAGCTTGTTGAACACGGCCCAAGCTGTTCGGGACAATGGCTTTGCTGGAGTCAAACGGCACTGATGGATCGATGGGGAGGCTCTTGTAGCCAATACTGCTAATGACCAGGCCACAGGACACATCCTCCACTTCTCCAGTAAGCACTGCCCGGGCTCCCTCGCCTGAACCCTGGTCACACAGAGGTAATCACCTTTAACCAGGCCAGTGCACTGAGCAGCTGCACATGGCTACATCAGGGACTTCTTCAGTTTACCTCCAGCCTGTTGATCGCCAGTCGGATGCCAGCTGTTCTGTTGCGTTCGGGGTCGGCCAGGATTTCAACAGGGCTCCGGAAGAATCGGAAGGCCCAGATGCGGGAGGCCTTGGCTCGCCTCTCCTGCTCCTTCTCTCCTGGGATCTCCAGGGCCGTCTTCAACATCAGCTCAGTCAGACGCTTCCTTGGCCTCGGCACATCTGTCACAGTGCGTATACTTATGGTTAAAAACAGATTTGTGTGATTTGAGGTTTGACATATGAAAGTGTGCGCGCATATGTTTTTTCCCCCTGTATATGTGTGCATAGCATACTGTAAATGCAAACACAAACATGTGGCCTCTGCCTTTTTAGTAAATATGGAAAAACTGTATACTATAGGTTTGTCAGGAAAAGTGTGTGCATATGTGACGAAATACCAGTTATCCAAAACACAAGGGCACTGTACACCCACACTGCTGACAAAAATGTCAGAAACCTCAACTGTGAAACCTTCAGTGTTTTTTTTCTTTTTGTAAAAAAAGTTTTACCTATCTGGCCTTCATAAATTTCCTGTAACTGCACGCTCTGTTTTTGTGGTAACCACAAACCTGTCACCAGAGAGAGCTACGGCGCTACTATTACTAGCGATGCAAGTTTAATAGCAGACACAAACCACCAGCTTCTATCATCGCCCTTCACTTGCCGCTTATCTTGTTGTAAGAGAGAGGAGGTCAAGGTTCTCATAATTAGCCATGAACAGAGGCAAGCAGACTGTCTCTCTAAGCTTGAACATGCTCTGCACCATCAGTCAGCCCAATGTCATGTCTGTGGCAGGAACAAGGACCGGCCAAAAGGTCATCAGGACGAAGATTTATAATTTTATTCTCATAATTCTTTAAATCTTTTCTAAACCTGCTCACACCAGCAGAAAACTTTTGGAGCTGTATGTACTGGTGAACAGTTTCCATTCACAGCACTGTTTGTGTGCTGTGAGCTTCAATAGGGCATGTTTCGGGTGTTAACCACATTTCTTCCTTCCTTGTGACATTTTCAACAGTCTCCGCATTAGTCAAAGTCTTTCTTGTGAACTCATACTTTCAGTACATTTAGTCATCTCTCATGTTCTGTGCTGCTAGTTTGGTAAAAGAAAATAATTCTGTTGTATTGCATACAATTAATATGTTACTGTATGTAGCGTATCTTATTGCCTTTACTCAAAATGTGAAATGGCCTCACTCTTAGGCCCTGCTGTCCACTGAAAGATTAAAAATCCATGAAAAAGGAAGAAAAATATATTAGGAGGACATTTCATTTCTTACCTTTAAGAGCCTCTGTGACGCCCTCAAAATCAGCCGCCACCATCTCAGGTCTGGTGTCCGGCAGGTTCACCATTTCTCTAAGCTCCTGTAGACGAGGGGGACAAAGGAGGGATGGCTGGGCCGGACACGAAAACCATTTACAGCTGGGAGAACGTGGGAATGAGTTTAAATCATAATTCTGGTTTACAACTTGGGTCCTATTTTTGTAGTTTTGGCCTACTCGCCACAGTTATTGCTAGGGGTTCACATTGTTCCAACCAAGTCGGACATGGAAAGACACACAAGCAGTAAGATGTACAATAAACAAACAGCCATGTTATCTAAACCAGTACCATACCACGGTTAATGGTACTACACAGGGTACTTCTGCAGTTGCCAGGGGCTAGGTGGAAAGACAATGAGAGGTAGCCCAACTACTCAAAAGATATATATAAATAATGATTTGATATATATCCACAGAACTACATTCATGCGGAATACAGGATGTCAAATAAGTGTGACGCTGATTTCACAATAAATAAACTACCAGATACAATGGGCAGACTGCATGGCACTCTCCTCCCACCAACCTCACTGTAAAGCCACACCCTTTAAAGCCCCGTGCTGTCATTGAGAGTCTAAGAAAACCAGTACACTAGCAAGTGAGCAAAGAAGAGCAGAGCAGAAATGATAAGATAAAAGCAATGGATACATAGTTTAAATAGATGGGGATAAGTAATACTGTGGTTGACAGTGGCCACTCTACATAATAATTGTCGGAATACAAACCTGATTTCAATTGTATGAAAAAAATAGTTATAACAATATCCACTTTTCTGCAGTAGTGTTACTTAACATAACACTTAAAAATCAACTGAATTGCACACATTTGAAACATCACAGGTAGTCTGATAGGGAGGACACTGTTGTGAATTTGTGTTTTAAAACACTTTATTAGTGGGTAAAACTGAAAGTGGTCGCACAGGAACACAGTGCACAGCTACAGTTAAGTATGGTAGGTTAAAGCTGAACCAGGAAGTGGGTCTGTAAACTTTGACGGATGTTTACAACTTTAGCTAATATTTTTAACATGTGCCCTCGTTTTCTCTTCAAAAGTACAACAAAATCTGCAGCTTGGTGTTTTTTCCAGATCCTAACAAAAACTTGTAATAAAATCACAATTACCCTTTAAACTGGCATGAATTATTAGTCAGTTAATCTGGTTGCAGCGGTGTGGGTGGTGCATTTGTTACTTGCTGTGGTTTACTGAGGTCAAATTATGTAACACTGGGTTAGTGGGATTGCAGTGATAGGACAGCAAGAAGATGGTTACAGTGGTGACAGTTTTTATTCTTCTCTCACACAAACTCTCTCACAAACCTTGATAGTGCAAGCGACCTGTATGGGTCCTCTCCTGCCAACAATCAGCACCCTTCGGATCTGGCTCTCTGCCAGAGCCTCCAAGGCTGGCTGCGTGATGTCCGTCTTCTGCAGAAAAAGCAGAGACATTTTCCATTAAAGCCTCCTGTGAACTGGATTCCTGTGGGTTTTGTAAGTTTGTTTATTTAAAGTGATATTCAAAAGATTAGTCTTTAAATTTTGTATAATTTCTGATCCTGTAGGTCCACAGTTCAGGGAAGTTCTGGGATTTTTCAATAAAAACATGCCGTTGATATTGTGAAACTTCTGTACGTTGAACTCTTTGTCTGAACAAGGCAGTTATTCAACACAAAGGACACTGTTTTAACAAATGTTTATTCAATGTGTCAAACAGGCAAAGCAGACACACCTTATTCCATGTAATTTAACACGGTCACCTAACACCCGACACTGTACCTTACTTATTGAATGAACTAAACACCTGTGATTACAACTCACTCCTTGCCAAACTTGTCCTTAACTGCTACAACTAATTTCAAGATGATTTTAACAGATATTAAAGCTTAAATGAATTGGCACCTTCATATCTCTCAGAAATCATCTTGCCATCAACACACCATCTGCGTTTCACATTTAAGATCATGCTGAGTGGTTGCTTTGCTTTTTTTGCAATACATTCATTAACATTTTTAACAACAACATTAACATCTAATCTTAAAACAACCACGGTCGTGTGTTCCTCACCTTTAATATGTCGATGGGAGAGAGCAGGATTCTTGCTACATCCAGGGCCACATTGCCTTGACCCAGAATGACTGCTGTTTCACAACTCAGGTCTGGAGACAGCTGAATAGACAAGATACAGAAACAAAGATTTGATCATAAAGGAGCAGAGGAGAAAGTTAAAAAATAGTAGATGAAGACGACAGACCTGGTAATCTTTCACGTGATGTGAGCTGACCTTTGTACACATGGGAATGTTGACTTGGCTCATTGGGAACATTCACTTGAATTACACAGTCTTGAGCAGTATTTCTCAAAGTGGGGTCCCGGGAACCCCAGGGGTCCTTGACAGGGTTCCAGGGGTCCCCAGATAAAAGGGGAATCATTTATTTTCCATCCATAGGTAACATAGAGACTGAATGCATGAATATTTTGGTCAGGGATTTCATACACTTTCTGGAATAAAACCAGCCAACATCCTGTCAGATGGCTGATGCTGGGATAAAATCTTCAAATGGGGGGTCCGTGGTGTAATTTGTGTCAGCTTAGGGGTCCTAGACGTGAAAAAGTTTGAGAACCTCTGGTCTAGGGCATACCTCTCGACAGTCGGGCAGCCCATTGTACCAGCCCACGAAGTCTTTTGCAGAGTACACACCAGCCAAGTCTTCTCCTGGCACTCCTATACTCCTGTTTCCCTCTGCACCGTAACTCTACCATAAAGTAAATTATACAAAAAAAAAAAAAACAGGATGTGAGGATGCTTGTGCACAAACACACATCATAAGGACAACTTTTACTGTTCCGACACAGCAGTATGTTTTCCTACCCTTACCAGTATGACTGCATGGTAGGCTTGCTGAAGCTCTTTAACACTCACATCCTTTCCCACGTTCACATTACCATAGAAGCTACAGCGTGAATGTTTGGCAGTCTGGGTGAAGGTGTTAATGACGTTCTGAGGAGAAGAAAAGATGAGAATAATTAAAGCAAAAAGATTAACAAGAGTTTTACATATCCTGTGGTAGTGAATGAACTTGAGTCTGTTTAATGAAGACTACAGGTTTATATGTTTATATGTTTCATCATTCCCCTTGACTTAGGTAACATCATGCATTCATGCACGGAGTGGAAGCAGAGCAGAGACAGGCTGAACCAATTTGCTCGAGATGACGTTACACAATGCTGAAAGGCTCATTTCTACAGTGTCAAATTCCGTAGTCTTAAGATAATCTTGGTGACAAGTTGTAGCAGTTATAACCTCCGGTCATCTTGGCTTGAGCTGAACTAAACATGCCATAGCCTGGCATGTCTGAGAAGCAACAAAGTAAAGGATAAGGGGGGTGATGTAGTTTTAACAAGTAAAAATGAAAGCATTAGGACAAACAAAGAACGCAGCACTATAATCATTTCATCAAGATTATCTTGTTTTCATAATCACTGGAAGCCAAAATAATTGCACTGCTGTACTCCACACTGGGAGGCAAACAAGTTCTCCATGTGTGGGAGTCATGCATTTTTACCAAGTGTTTCTTTTCTTTTCTTTTTTTTTTTACTTTCACTGCCTGTGGGATGCTGTTATTGTGGGAATCGTCTGAGCTGATAGTCACATTCAGACAATGCTTTTCAAAACCATATTTGCACACCAAAAGCCACCACATCAAATCATCTGATCCTATTTAAATATATAAATTTCATTATTTTCACTTTCTATCTGACATGTTTACAATATTACAACAATTATAATAAAGTAACTGTTATTTTCCATCATTTGTGCTGGGATGTTTTCACACAGGCTGGACGACTGCCTGGATGACCTGACAAGGGGTTTTTCCTGCGTAGAGAATTCTGAGACGGCCACCTCTGTCAAATTTGGTCCCTCCTACAGCACTGTACAAAACCCTGACAGGTGTCTTCGTGGTAAACACTATTTTCTAGCAAGCGCACATTTCTGTCGCTGTGATTGCACCATTACGCTGATGTGGTGACGCTGTATTGTAATCAGCACGGCACACCGGAGAAGGAGAAAAGATCCTTAAACGGTGTTTTAAATGTAGCCTCAATACTGGGATATATATGAGTGGGGGGTCTGTAGATTCAGATCTGTAGATTTCAGATCTGTAGATTTTTGTAATATCATGTAATATCATCCCTACTGAGGCAACACATATGTACGCCTGATTTAGTCTTCCCTCCTTTTGGCCAAAAACAAACTGTGCCAAGAAGTTGTTAAAATTATGACTGGTTGGTGCAGCACGTTTGTGGGTCATTTTATAACTTGTTTTTTTAGCACAAGTTCCTTTTTTTGGACAATGCACATTTGTTTCTATACTTTAATTGTATTGCAAGTTTTCTTCTAGTGCAAATAAACCTTTCTAGAGGCATTTTAATATGATATTCAACTGCAAGCTATATTTCGTAACGTTTAGTAAGTTAGTAAGTTATGCTGGGGACATGTTCCCAGTGTCCGCAGTGTAAATGACACCTATGAAGCAAATAAAGTTGTTTATGTTTTTTATTCCCACTTTACTGTTCAAACAGATATCTGTAAACATTATATCAGCTCATTACATTATGATCATTACATACAGGTGAATCTAAAAAAAAAATAGGATATCAATGAAAAGTTCATTTTATTCCATAATTTTTGTCAAATTTAGTTTTCTTTTTAGTCATATACATTTAGTATTTTTTTTGAGATGCTGTACATCTGACAACATAACTGCTTTATATAGTGATAAGCAAATCATTTAAATTAGCAAGATCTGATGTTATATTTGATTTGATTTTAAACATCTTGCTGTTCATTAACTGTGTAAATTAACACTTTAGCTTTTATGCAGTACTTGATTTATTGAAATCAAATTGAACACAGCACCTTTATAGTTTGATAAAATAACCTGATAAGTGTAATTTTCTTCAATGGTATCATTGTTAGAACGATGCTTGTGCGAAGTGTTTCCTTGAGCCAGTACAAATGCACGTCTCATTTTGAGACAGGAAAAACCCTGCTGACAGGTTGATAATAATCTTTGTTCACATCCTGCTACAAGAACTTTATTAAACAGGTTTGTGTGAGTTTCTTTCTGCCCAAAGCAATCTGTGTAATGTCAACATTTTCAAAGCATTGTTTCTTTCCTTGTAGGTCCTAGAGCACTTTTCTTAAACTGTAAATACTCAGACAGTGTAGTACAATTAAGATTAGAGACCTTGACTTCAGGATGATCAGGAGCCACCCCGAACCTGACCAGGCCAAAGGGGACGGGCAGTCGCTCAAAAATGTCCACTTCAACATCTTGACGGGCCTGGGAGGATGAAAAGATAAAAAAAAGAACATGTAAAATGGAATCCTTACATGAAAGCTTACATGGCCATTTGGCAGAGTTACAGGATAACACAGGTGTTGTTTTAGCTTTTTATTTTTAGCCATGCTAGCAGTGTGGCTCAATGCTAGCATGCTCAATGATAACCACTGGCCTGAATTGGATGAATTGTTTTAACTTTGGTGATTCCTTGACTTTTCCTCTAGGGTTATCACCAGGTCAAATATTTGTACACTATATTCTTTCAAGTACTTTGGAAAAAAACATTCCCATTAGCCTCAACTTTGTTTTGTGTGTACTGCTAATTATCAAATGTTAGCATTATAATACACTAAACTAAGATGGTGAACATGGCAAACCTTATACCTGCTAAACATCAGCATGTTAACACTGTCATAATGAATGTTAGCGTTTACCTCAAAACAACACTGTGACTAAATACAGACCTACAGAGCCACTACTATGGCTGTAGACATGTTTGTACAGAGATGCACGTAAGGAAATCAACGACACAGGCAGGTGACTCACAAAGACTTGGTCTACACAAATCAGTTGCAACGTATTTCCTGTCCTCCTTATAGCAGGCCTGTGAGATTGAAAGTATGATAATCTACTTAAAGGGCAGCAACTGAAAACTGAAGTAAACGATGAGGGTGTGATAACTGTTGGGGAATATTTATTAGTGAGGGGCACACATACATTATGTACCATGACATTACGTAATTTGAAAGTTACTTAAGGATCTGTTCTTGGCCCTCTGATATTATCTTTATATATTACACCTTTTGGTCAAATTATTTTAGCAATTAATTAAGCAGTTTTAGAATTTACTTACACCGCTACGCTGATGATACTCAGCTTTATGTGCCTGTAACGGCAGATGATTATACTTTTTATCTGCTGTGAGATCCTGGATGTCACAAAATGTCCTTCTCCTACATTCTCTTGATATTGAGATGCTGGTCAGTGGCTCTGCCCGACACAGACACCAGTTTCATCAAGTAAGACTAACTAACTTATAGTCCATATCCATGTCAGTGTGGGTGCTACTGACAAATTGTAAATGTGCTCACCCTTTCTTACCTGTCTGATGTCACTGCTAACATTTATGTATATATATATATATATACACATAAGGTGGACATACTTCAGGTAAGGGTTGCACTACACAGTTTTTGATGCTCCACTCACACTCTGCCTTACAGCAATGGATCAGCTCTGCTTCGTCTAGTGTCAGTAACTGGGTTGTGTTGTATGGTGTCTTGTCTTGTCAGATAAATTATTGTGATTTTGTTTTAGCGCCTTGAATTGTAATAACAGCATGTCTTTCATTTGTATACTCAGTATGTGGATGAATGACAATAAACAAACCTGAACTTGAAGTATGTTTCCCCAGAGGCCTTCTCCTCTAACATAATCCTCCTGCTGACATCAGACAGTCTGACTTTTTGAGCCCTTTACATCTAAGCCGCAAACTCCTCTTTTTGCTTTGACTGTCAGTTCGTACTTTGCCTATCTTCTCCAACACTGACAAAGCAGAACATACCTTGATCAAATGCTGTGCCGTGTAGAAACCTGCTGGGCCGCTTCCAACTATACACACCTTTGGGCTGCAAGAGGAAAAAGATGCCTTTCCACGCTCATTTATACCTACAGAATCAGCAGAGACTTGGGTTTGCGGTCAACAGGAAGGTCTGAAGTTGTTGTACAGCATTTTTTTCTGAGGCACTGTTATGTTATTCCCCATGGGCAAGTTCATGAGCAGTTCACAAACAGCCAGGGGAAAGTTTGCCACTGTAACACTGTTACTACTGTCTTCATTCAGTAAAACACTATGGCATAACTTTAATGTTAACGCAAATCTTAAAGCAAGTAGAGTTGTTGGAATGCAACTTTGTCAAATCATAACTGACTATAACTTACTTTCTATGGGGTTAGGCTCGACTCGCCTCCGTTCAAGAAAACACTTCAGGGCTAACTTAATTTACATAAAAGCATTAACTACAGCAGCGGGGTTAACATGCCTCACCATCATGAAGTCGACTTATCCATCCACTTCTTCCTGAGGTCCACAACTTCAACCCGGAAAACAGCAGTTTATGGCCGCTCATCTTCTTCCCTGGCTAAACCAAAGACACTGTTAATTCCAGTGTCGTTTTCCTGGTGTTTGGCGACCAGCTCCAAGTTGCTGCCTCTACTTTGAGCTTTGGACACTGGACTGAGAGCAAAAGCCAAGGTGAAAAAACGTTTATCTTTCCTGGGTCGTTTTCGCAGGCTGCGTGTCCTCTGCTAGCTAACTGACAGCTAGCTACATTAACGCGTGTCGAACTGCGTCTTTTATTACGCAAATATGTACTTTATCACATAATTAGGATGCATTATTATCCTCAAAAGAGACAGTTTTCAAGGCTGCACCTTGTGTTACACCCGCAACAGTCCGTGTAACATCGACAATTCAGTACGGAGGTTCCACAGAGTAATTTCCTAGCTCTTTCTCTGTACCACCGACTCACAACTTGCATGCCCCAGTAACTTCACATTTCTTCCAAGATTTGTGTGTGAATTAAGTTGTCATGTGATAGCCTAATCCAGCCTATTTGATTACAACAGGAATTGTGCTGTTGAAGGTGTTTTGCCCAGCAAAGTTGTCTGGAAAACAGAGGATTGATGCTCTGATTTCAAGTTTATGGAGACCATTGCAGCTTTGAGGATTAATATCTTATATAAAAAAATAATCTTGAATGGTGCAACATTAAAAAAATATAACGGGAATGCTATTTTGAGGTGGATTTTCTCTTCTTCCTCTAGGGTAAGGATTCAGTGGTGGCTTTTTAAAATTAGGAGACTCATCAAAGAAACAGCAAACTGGAAAAAACACATTTGTTTTGAAGTTCACAATCTTTTTATGAGACACAAAGCAAACACAGAATACTGCAAAGCTCAATGTGTCAAGCACACATGTCATGCAACACATAAAGGAGTACAACAAAAATGCTTGCTCTGCAGTTTCATTTCATTCTTCACATGCATCAGACATGTACATGCGATAGCACACAGGATGTGGTAGCTGTCACTTTTTTTGGCAAACAAAACAGAAATTTGTATATACAAGGAAATGAGAAGCAGAGAAAACAATGAGACATCTTTCCTCGGCTGAGTCAATAAGGTGAGCTGCTGACGCAAAAAAGAAAATCTTAATCATCTGTCACAAACACTCAAACATCAATTTACTGTACAGTCAACACTAATTTTTCCGAACAATCGTCATCTTTTATCATCATCATCACATCGGCTCTTAGCATTACAGAATGCCCCTTGAGTCCATAGTATTTACAGATGTGACTAAGTAGGGACAATGATGAGCTCTCTGCTGAGGACAGACATGCTGAGGCCTGTTTGGTCTGGATGGTTTTACTGCTCTGGCAGGTCTGAAGTTCTTTTTAAACTGTAGAAACACAAAGAAAACCTATGAACTGCAACCCCAAGGTGTTGTCTTTGCATGGTTATGAGAGCACGTCCGTCTGCTTACTGTGGCACTTACTCGTAGGCATCTCACAATCAGTACTCCAAGGCAGAGGAACAATACAGTGAAAGCTGTCACACTCAACCCAATAAAAACGACATCCAGAAAATGGTGTTCGCATTGTCCATGATCTCTCTCTGTGAGGAAAAGTATGAGAAGGGGAAAGTTAAATCAAAGACAGAAATGTTAGTTAAACCATTTTTTTTTAATGAGTGGACATTGTGTGTGCAAGATTGATCTCAAGTGAGATTTTTTCCACCTCTGACGATGATAATGGTGCCATTGCTTGACACGCTTTCTGGCGTTTGTGACTCCATATGTGTCCAGTTGCAGTAATACAAGTCTGTGTCCTCCAACCTGAGCAGAGACAGCTCCAAGTTGAACTCATAGCCCCCCTCGATCTGCTGGATGTAAATTCGGTCTGTAAACTGCTTAGCTACAGTTTTCTTTTCGACTTGTCCATTTTTCAAGGATAGGTACAAAACAGTTTCACTGCCATGGAAACGCCTTTGCAGTTTGAACCCTATCAGGTCAGACAATGAGCATGAGCACGTGATCTCAGCAGATGAGTTGACTTTCTTCAGAGAGATGGACATGGGATCCTGAGAGACTGTCAGGGAGAGATGGACTGTTACTGATTGCTCCACCTGAAGTCACCAGTTATAGAGAAATGATCAGTTCATAATGTCAGTGTTATTGATTCAAACACCATTGTTAAAGAGAATGAGCTAGTAGATTGTTTCAGACAGTGGTGATGTATTTTGAGCTACTTCACTACATTTCAGAGGATTTTTTTTTACTGACAGCTATAGTTACTTTTTAAATTAAGATTTCACATAAAAAGCCACAACATGGTAACCTCATAAAATACAGTGAATAAACCAGTTATCTCCAAACATTTTGGCTTGTGATTTCTTAGGAAAATTTAGTGTCTGGTTGGGGCATGTTGTCACATTTCAGAAGTCTAGAAGTTGTTAACAGTTCCTCCAAGGACTTCTTATATGTTTTGATTGTTGGGGCCCAAATGATCCCATATTTCACAAAACGCTAAGATTAAAGATAAATTGAATACAAATGTGTGTAGCAGAACTTTCCTGACCCATCAACTTCCTCACGACCTCTCAGATTTATCTTGTGACCTATAGGAGGTTTATAGCTAAAACTAGCTTCACCTTAATGCTAATATATGAGATGCAGAGGCTATTTTTTCTGCAGAACAATAACTGTTTCTTTTGATAATACTAGTACATTTTGCTAAAAAAAAATACTTGTACGAGAAATTTATTGTTTTATTGGGCCCTTTAATTAAGTAAAGAATAAATTAAGAATAATTTTTCCATAACTGTCTTTAGAGGCACTGCTCAGAGGACAAAAACAGGGTGAGACTGCAAACAAACAGGAAAACATGACTCAGACTTTAACACATCTTTAACACAAAACATATCCATACTTTCTATTTCATATGCACACTCACCTGACCAGGTGCTGAGTATTACCTCAGCAGGCATATAGAGTAATCCCAGCACATAGCTCCACCAGTGGGCTTTCATCCCGCTGGGCTGCAGGCAGGCTACTGTAGATTCAGCCCAAGACACAGCACCCTGACAGACTGACACGCTAACTGTCACATGAAAGCTTAAAAGGGAAATGTGGTCTAACAAGGAAATGTCAGGCTGACTCTTGCTACAGCTGTGGGTGTTTGTTTATGTGTGTGTGTGTGTTCTGTACTGCATTAGATCAAAGATGTGAAAGCACTTATTACTGACAAAACTTTATTTTCAGAGATGTTCCATCACCCATAACTGTTTCATGCACATCAATTGAGATAACCCGCACCAGAATCTACACACATATTATTTCCAATACACTTACATCACTCACTCCTTTCACAGTATAGGCTACATTATCACATTCACTATTGATTCCTACTTTTTATTGTAGATTGAACTGAGTAATGTGAAAGGCTCTGTATCACACTTCCAGAAAGTTGTATACTTGTGATAAAGTTTAATGCAGCAGAGGCCTGATTATCTTGAATTGGAATCCAACGTGTAGGTCAAGCTCCAAAAATAAAATAGCTGGAGCCTATTTCACATAATGCAACACACAAAGACAATGCCAAAGCTTGTAACAATAGGTTTTCCATTATAATTTTTGTGGTCTCAAAGCCCGAGCTTTAATGACATCATCAGTTTGTTTTTTTCTTAAACTTAAAGGTGACTCGTAACTAATACACAGGGCTCCTATGCAGTATGGAAAAGATGATTTTAGTCATTTCCAGGTCTGGATAAGTATGTAAAAATATTTGTGTTTCCAGACTATTGCCCCTGTTGTGTTTTCTAATATATAAAATTCAGAACTTCCAAAAACAAGTTGACCATACAGACAATTTTTCGTGGCGTTTGCAGGCAGCCAAAATGTTTGCCACCGTGTTAGAGAGAGCAAACTTGATGTCATCAAAAGCAAGGCAAGAAGTATGGCGTGCGTTTCGAACAGGAAATACTAAATGCCCAAAACAATGAGGATGAAGAAAATGCCCAAAATGGCCTGCACGGACGGTGTCACATCGGCCTTGGTAGGCTGCTCAGAATTCCGTGCTGACATGATTTCATCTGGCAAGACAAAATATACTTATGTTAACATGTGGATTTAATCCAACTATATGTCTGAGGAAGACTGCATAATAATGATGCACACACACACTCATTTGCTAAAAGACACACTATAAGCTACTCACTGTGCTTTTTAACTTGTACTTTGATGGCAGATGATTCACCATCACCACAGTCCGTCTTTATCATAACAGTGTAATTGTCCTCCTTTATGACATTCAGGATGGTTGGCAACACATAAGCCGGATTATCCAATTCACAGCTACTGTTACATAGCGTATCGAGATGTGTGTTTAGACACAAGTAACGTACACACTTACAGTCTGGCAGTCCTGAGTAAGAAATATTGCACTGTAGTCTCACATTTCCTCCAGCTACAACTTCCACTGCTGTGTTGTTGCACTTCAGTGACACTCCTGGTAGAGACAATAATGTATGTCAAACGGGGATATTAAATTAAAAACTTATACTTTTAACTTCATAATGTAGTATACAGTCAATTTATTTCTGGTACAAGCAAAATAAAACTACCGTTATTTGATGAGGCACTGCTTTGTAGGAAAGTAGCGGTATAGAGCAGACTCAAGCAAATCCATGCGCAGGACATCCTCAAGGGTCCGCTGTCTTTAAAAACTGGAAGAAAGAAAAGAAGATATCAAGAACAGAGGGCACCTGTACTCATCTGCCTCAGCCTGGTAGATCTAAAGATTGGGGTAACTGTCAGGTCAAGAAATAGTCTTCACATAACTCCCTGCAAAAACTACAACTTGCTGTCTTTACACTTGTAATATATAAAAAATTTTAAATTATTTTTTTCTCTTTGAAGGAAAAGGGTTGTCACACCAAATATTGATTTTTGAAAGCATTTTTACTTTACTTTTACAGCATTTCATTAGTCATACAAAAAAAATGTGATTGCTATTAGTCTTCTCATCTAACTCTCCACAAGAATTTCCATTGTTATATTCCTTTAACACTGCATCAAAGCTTTCTGGTTTGAGATGTAATGTAGCTGTTTAACACTTGGGCCTATAGGTAAAATGTGGTGTAAGTTTTTGGTGTCTTAATTAATAGTAAACCAATCAGCAGGCTCTCCCTTTCCCTTTAAAAGCCAGATGTGCCTGCACACAATGGGCATTGCTGTTTCATTGCCAGAGAGAGAGAGAGAGAGCTCATGAGGGAAAGCTAGAGAGATGGAGGCTTCAAACGGACAGTAGATTTTGGTATTTTTAAACCTGGGCCCAAGTTTCAACCGAAGAATGGTGACTCAAAGTAGTGACACAGTGGCAACAAAATCATGAGAAAAACAGAAAAGATGTGACAACACAGCAAGTCTAAACAGCCGAGTCTTCATAAGATTCAGATTCTTCATAAAGGCACCAGTTTCTATGAAAAACTGTGTTTTACTCATCCCTACCTCTATAGTATTGTGCTTTGTCTGGCAATACTTTTGATCACAACAATTAAATATAACCACTGTTTTTTATGGGGGCGGAGTTGGTATCGGTTGCTCTGAAACTACGCGATACAGAAAAACAGGGAGGTAGCACAGGAGAACCAACATATACCTAAACAACAAAATAGATTGTTTTGTCAGTGCCTCTCAAAACGACGCATGAGCATTTTCCCTACCACTCCAGCGACAGGTGAACCAGCCCTAACTATTTAACGTAAGCAATGATGTTAAACTTGTGGCTACCTTCATATGGCCACTAAAGGTCGTAGCCACAGTAAATATAGGTCGTAGCAAGCAACTTGAAAAAACTACCTATATGGTCGTCTTTCTGGTGAGGACAGGCTAAGGACAGGCAGAAAACGCAGAAAAAGAACAAGGTGGCAGAATAGCAGCAGACTTTGTAGTGATGAGTTTGTCATTTAAGTGTTAGTAAGTGACTGTAGTCCAATACACTTTGTTAAATTCAGTGAATATTTCCTCACAGCTTGCTAGCTCTCCATTTTGTGTGTGCTCAGGGAAAATATCTGGTTTTCCTACACAGCTCTGGCTCTGTAAACAGAAAACAAAGAAAGTGGTGTGGACCTTGCCACACAACAGTGTTGCAGCCAATCAGCAAAAGCTGGTGTAAGTGCTTGTGCACAGGAGCAGTGGCAGAGAGAGTTCTATACACCGAAATATTTGAATGTGCTGCACTGTCCAGAAGGAAAGCAGGCCGAGACACCAAAAGGTCTTAAGAGTATAAACAGAAAAGAAAGTTATATGACCAGGCAAGGGCAAAGTTGAGATTAAATCTCAACACTTGAGAGTTCATATTTTTTGTGCTTCTGAGGGAGCACTGAAGGGAGTGATGTATTTGGCATTTTATTCAAATATCAACAATCCTGCAGAATCACTTACTCTCCCTTTAAATGCTGCTCACACTTTAATACAATAATAATAAGAATCCAATAATTTAGTATCTAACATTGATAACTTGGTTGTGTACCTTTGAAAAATTTGAATGCAGGAATTTTTTACTTTTACATCACATTGTTGTATTGCAGTTTAAGTAAAATACATGCATACTTCATCCACCACTAGAGACTAATCGCAGCCCCTCAGCATATTAACTTATTTGGATCAACAGCCTCCATTAACCTGATAAAACAATGTTTAAGTTGAAGTTAATTTGTCACATATAATCATACAAGGTACAATCATAGTGAAATGTATGTACAGTCCCCTCTAAAAATACGGTAGGAACGGTAAGGCACATTCCTTTTTTTTGTTGTTGTTCACTGAAGATATTTGAGTTTAAGATCAAAAGATAAGTATGAGACAAGAGTTTAGAATTTCAGCTCTTATTTCATGGTATTTAGATCTAGATGTGTTAAACAACTGGAACTGGAATTGGAACATGTGACTGACAGATATTTCTTGTTGCCCAGGTGTTGCCTTTTAGGTTGACTGTCCAAACATTAAACAGCTCTGCATGACTAGTCTAAGTTTTCATCCTTGGTTCAAACCTATAAAAGCAAGCCACTGTCAAGCTGAGAAAACAAGGAAAATCGACCAGAGCCCTTGGACAAACACTAGTCATAGCAAGCACAACAATCTGGAAAATCCTGAAAAAGAAAGAAACTATTGGTTCACTGAGCAACAGACGTTGAACAGGTCGGCCAACAAAAACAACAGTAGTTGATTACAGAAATATCGTGAGAGCTGTGAAGAAAACCAAAACAACAGTGACATCACTAGCAACCTCCACAGTGCCGGGGTGAAGGTATCACAATCCACTGTTAGAAGAAGACTCAGAGAGCAGAAATATAGAGGCCACAAGACAAGATGCTAACCACTCATCAGCAGGAAGAATCGGAAGGATAGATTGAAATTTGCAAAGAAGTACAGAGATGAGGTGCAAAAGTTCTGGAACACAATCTTGTGGACTGATGAGACCAAGATTAATCTCTACCAAAGTAATGAAAAGACATGGCTTTGGCGCGCATGGCTGCGTCTGAAACAGGCTCATTAATATTTATTGATGATGTAACTGATGATGGTAGCAGCAGAATGAATTCAGAAGTGACAGAATAGACAGAAGACAGAAACATTTTGTCTAATGGGGAGAAAGTTTCTCATGCAGCAGGACAATAACCTAAAGCACACTGCACAACAAAACAAAGGACTTCATCAGGGGGGTAAACGTGGAAGGTTTTAGACTGGCCAAGTCAGTCACCTGACCTTAACCCAATAGAGCATTTCACCTCCTTAAGAGGAGACTGAAGGGAGAAACACCTCAAAAACAAACAAAAACTTAAAAGAAGCTGCAGTAAAAGCCTGGAATAGCATCACAAATGAAGAATGTAACAGTTTGGTGATGTCGATGGGTCGCAGGCTTGAGGCGGTTATCGCAAGCACGGGTTATGCCACCAAAGATTAAATGTTATTTACTTTATTTGTTCCATTACTTTTGCTCACCTAAGAATGCTGTGGTCTAATACAAACGGTGATATGTCCTGAGTTGTTTAACACATCTACATGTGAATTCCAGGAAATAAAAGCTGAAATTCTGAACTCCTGTCTCATACTTATCTTTTGATCTTAAACCAAAATGTCTTCAGTGAACAACAAAAATAAAGGAATTTGCCTTACCGTTCCAATACTTTTGGAGGGGACTGTATGTAAATATATGAATAAGCTTCTGAGTGCCTCAAACTGCTTCAAGTGCAGAAACAAATTAATACAATCTTGCACACACACTTTTACACACATAAATATGTACACAAAGAGGTACTTACCTTATCATACAGTTTCTTTTTGACCTGAGCATCAGGGGATGGTTTTAAAATCTGACTTTCACCACGCCTGGGGGAGGTTCATTTTTATGTACGGAACAAACATGTGGCAACATGTTCCTGGGATTTCAAGTTGTTAGTTAATTAATTTAGACAGTCACGCTAGGTGTTTGCGGCGGACTCCAGTTTCTATGTATTAGTGTGAAAGTACCAGTCAAATTCTTGAATTCTTAAAAAGCACTTGGTCGATTAAGTTGCTACCGCTTAAGTGTAATATAATCAATAACTACACTACATAAAATATTGTTTGTGTTACTTATCCAGACTTAATAACTGCAAACTTTTTTGACCTGGCAAATAGCACCATGTCTAATGTCATCTAGTGAAAACCCTGTAAGTTTAATATTTGTCTCACCAAAGATACATTACTTCACAATATAGCATTATCAGTGTCTTCGGGCTGTTCTGTGGCTGTTTTGAGGTTTATCTGGTCAACCTACATGGATTTAGTATTAATCCACAGGTCTATGGAATGTCCCAAAATAGATTAAAAGGGAAAAAATGCCAATTAAAATTAAAATTTTCAACAGCACAAGGAGAATGTTTTCAAAATGAAATCCACAATCCAAAGATATTCATTTACCAGTGATATAAAAAAAGAGAAAAGCAAGTGCTTGCATTTGACAAGCTGGAGCCGGCGTGTTTAGTCATTTTTCTGGATAAACAATTCATGCAATTCAATTATCAAATTTTAATTCAAATACGTTGTTTCAGCACCACGGTGTACACAGTGTACACTGTACTAGAATAAACTCTGGATAATCCACAGACCCTATTTGAGAAATTTTCAATTTTCATGAGAAAGTTAACATTAAAAACTGTTGACAGAGTGTTTTGTGGACTACAGCTCTCTCTTAACCCTCTCCAGAAGGCAGAGACTGTTCAATGAATAATGACATCTTTCACAGAGACTCTACACTGAAATGAGACAACACTTCCTTTGTCAGAGTTTTTTAGTGGTTAACATGTACTTCTGATCTTGTAAAACAAAGACCAAAAACAACATATAACTTAAAAATAATAGTTTGTGGAATGGGAACAAAGTGAGAATACAAATGAAATTAGCTTGTACCAATAAAAAAAAGAATGACTCGGATTCTTCACTGGGACGGATAAACCAAATATTGGGGTGGTAGTTACATATAAGCAAACAGGTCAGGTTATTACGTTATTAAAAAGGCCTTTAACCTCTTGAATCACAGCAGACTTACTTTCCACTGACGGTTGAGATAAGACAATCACACTGTTGCATAGTTATTAATGTGTTTAAGAAAACAGTGTCTCGTCTTTCAGTGAGGAACAGTGGTAACAACTTTTACGCAATATGGGATAGTTAACATTTGGAATATATTGGACTCCTCAAATGTACATTCAGTACCCACAAATTCAGTTCACGGGCTCCTAAAAGCTTCTTAAGTTTCCTCAGTAGCTTATTGCTCTGTATATAGCCATAGTAGTTCACACTGGCTACAGACTCCCTCATTTCTCAGAACATCTGGCGGTTCAGGTGACTTTGTACCTACTCTTTTGTTTGCCATTGTCTGCAGCTCATTGACATCACTGCTTCAGTCTGCAGAAAATGTAAATGTGGGTTTATCTGGACTCTGGATCCTCATTTGTCTTCAGTTTTGGCACGGGAGATCCACCAATTTTAAATACAGATATTGCCCTCCTGTGGCTAAATGAAGAACTGCACATGTTGAGAATTGCCTGGACCGTAGTGCAGCGTGGTCCTCGGCTTGTCTTTCATGATTGGATGAGATGGTCCAAGCAGAATCGGAATCAACAAGAAGCCCCCCCCACCTCCCTCCCCCATTCGACTTCCATCATGTCCTCACCACTGCATGTGTGGGGGCTGTGTGTGGATCTGAATCTGATTTTTGTAGTGGGTGTGCAGGAGTGTGCTAGCCTGCGGGGAGTCCTGGCCCTGGAGCCACTCTTGATAAAGGGTGTGCAGGACGGGGTTGCTCTCTGGGAGACGGACTGGCAGGCTGCTGTAGGCCTCCTCCATCTGCTGCACCAGGGCTTTATCCAACGAGCCTCCTACCTCGCTCTCCGCCTGTCCACGGCCGCTCAAGCACCCTGAGTGGACATGAAGGGTAGTATGTCAAGTAACTTTCTAGGACTGGCAGGATTACATTTCAAAACAAATAAATATATATTTTTTAAAATAAAAATCATGTTGGTAGTTGTGGGGTCACCTCCTGGGCAGGACAGCACCTCCACCAGCTGGTAAGGCACGCGTCCCTTTCTCATTCGGTGAACCAGGGTTTGAATGTTCCTGAAACCGTAGACGGCAGCAAACTGTAGCAGAGTTTCCCCGTCCCGCTCCAGAGTCACTTCCTGGAAGTCCCGGTTCCTAAAAAAACAAAACAATATGGCATACAGGAGGAAAGACAAAGAAATTCAATTTCATAACCCAATTTAAAAGATATGATGATATGATGACAATGGTGTTAATCTAAAGTATTAAGACTTATAATGATGCTGGACCAACATCGTGACAGAAAGAACTGGACAGCACACTATGCATTAAAGGATTTCCATGGAAGCTACAGTATATTCCACCAGAATAAGTCTCACAGTGTGAGTGTGTCTCACCTGAGGGTCTTGTATGTGATCTCATGGACGTCCAGACCAAAGAGCTCTTTGGCAGCATGTTTGAAGATGTGTTCCAGGAAGCCTTCAGAACCTCGGCCCTCGTGCCTCACCAGCGCCACGTCTTCAGCCTCTCCCAGCCTGCAGTGACAGCATAGGGTACTCTGACAATGACTTCTATAACAACTCAGTGAGAAATATACAAATGTAAGTTGGATGCCATTTAAACAAATGTAGGGGGGGGGGGGGGGGCGGTAAACGGTACCAATCACAGCACCTGTAAACAGTGTACCTGACCTGTGTGAATATACATTAAGAGTCAAAATACTACGTAAACAAGCCTGGTCTATAAAGTTGATACAGAGGGAAAGTGTAATTTATATAATCAATAACTACCCTACTTCTGCTACTTATCCACACTTGCTAATTGCAAGTGCATCCTTTTTTTTCAACATGCCAAATAGCACCATGTCCAAAGGCTTTATCTAGTTTGAAAAAACTAGATCACACTACTCACACATGGTCCAGTGGAAGTGAGTCCAGCTCCTCCACTGAAACCTTTCTCTGCTCCATCAGGTAATGGATCTCCCCTGAAACATAAAAAACCACTGTTACTGTAACAGCTCTTTATTATACTACTAAAAGCAAAATAATATTTGTCTTAGATGTGCAGGATTTGTGTGACCTTTTGTGTATTATGCAATGTCAATGCACATTTGATCATGCATGTTTACTGTACTTCTCTACTGTCAAACTATGATATAAAATGCTAAATAACAAAATGGTAATTTGAAAGCCACAACTAGCATATGGTTTTAACAGCCACAGAAATTCAAAAGCAGAATTCTTTGTTTAGCAGCAGATGCAGCTTCCCCACAAATGCTCACTGTGAGGTACACTGTGCAGACCAGAGGGTGATACGGAAGTGGATTTTCACTCTCACCCCAATAAAATGTTGTTTTTCATATTAGAAACGCACATTTATATTTATAAAACTGATCCATGATTCCTATCCTGCCTGCTCTAGTTGATTTTTTTCCTGTCCCATCCCAGTCCTGTGAAGAATAGTGAAATTGACTCCCACCCCGCGGGAATCCCACAGGAACCC
Organism: Lepomis macrochirus; assembly: GCA_024633595.2. Lineage (NCBI taxonomy): Eukaryota > Metazoa > Chordata > Actinopteri > Centrarchiformes > Centrarchidae > Lepomis > Lepomis macrochirus. Next base: position 23,794,938 of record JALXJV020000023.1, on the reverse strand, counting down.
CGCGAGCCACAGGATTCCCGAAAAAATGTCAGCCTCCAATCCTGACACAGGCAGATGGGTCTCAACACAACAGCAGAGTATATACGGGAATCTTGAAGTAAAATTCAATACCTTTGTAAGACCCTTTCAAGATTTTTTCAACATATTTTAAGACTGCCGCGCCACTTTGAGCTAACCGATTAAATCAGCCTTTTAAAGGGACATTTTTGAGTTTTTAAAAGGAATTTAAATATATTTATAACATTTACTGCATATATGTCATCAGGTTGTAACGCCACCTAAAAATTGAGGCATTCACCAACTTTCTCAGTTGCCAATAACAGCCTGTATGAGCCAACAGTTTTCTATGTGAAGGACTGGTCAGATTTCCTGCGAAAAGCAGCTGTCTTACACAAGCTATGCCGCTTATGTAGCCAACATTACAGCAAATCATGTGAAACACAGTGTAATTTTGTGTTTTAGTTGGTTTAAACTAGATAATGTGAGCTTGCCTGCAATGATATGTGTGATAACTTTTATCGACCACTTGATCAATACAACAAAATTCAGGCCAGGAGGGAAGAAAGATGAAGAGAATAAACTGAGTGATGAAAAATGTAAGTAGTGTAGGTGGTGTAGCACAGGCACAACCCGGAGGAGGAACTAGTCTAAATGACTGGATTAGTATAATATCATAACTTTAAATTAAAAGTATATTGTTAATTTAATAGTAAACTGTAAGTTTGATGTTTATATATTCATTATGTTACTATATTTAATGTCATTTCTTATAATAGTAAATAACTTACCACTAGTATAATATAAATTCAAATTACAAGCTGTTTCAGTTTGGGGTTGTTTTTTATTCATTAACTTTGTGCAAGAAAAATGATCAAGGCTACTAACTCGTCAATAATCATACCCGTTTATGCAGAACATTGAGTTCAACATTTAGAAAGTTTGTTGCAGCACATCAAACTTTTTTAAATCCCGCTCCGTCCAGGCTGTGACTGGTCTGTTCACAAAAAGTGACACTGACGAAAGGATCGGCTTTATGAAAAGTTGAATGTGTTTAAATAAAAGGCAGAGATTTAGCTAAATATCCAGCTAACGTTATCCAAACCCACACGCTCCTTGAATGCTCCCTGTTGTCTTCTGTCTAACTGATTCAGCTGGCCTTAATTTTCACAAAATTGATTTATCACCTTTTAAGATTTTTTAAGACCCCGCGGACGCCCTGCAACAGAATAAAAGGAGCTGCGCATCCAGTTGGCCTGGTCATGTTAATGTGTACATCTGTATTTAGCTAGTTAGGGTGTGTCTATGTAATGAGATCCACTACTATGTGAGACAAAGGAATTTGCAAAGGCTTTTTGATGAGTAGAAGTTTAAGACAGTATAATGACAATATGTATTTGATTCTAAGACATGTTCAAACTAAATATAATCAGTCCACAAGAGCCTAAAATATTATTTATAACATTAATATTATATTATTTAATATTATTTCAGTCTCTAGTGGACACTCCTGTGTAAACCTCTAGATAATAAAAGCTGTACTTTACATAACCTAAGCATCAAAATAAACTCTAATAAACATTTGCAAACATTATTTGGAGCAGGGCAGCAGTGTGTAAAATAAAGAGGACTGAACCTGAGGTGAGGACACAGTCCACATCTCTGGTCTCCAGCAGGCTGTTGTAAAACTCCTCTCTAACAGCCTCCAGCTTCTTATCAAAGCAGGGAGCCACCAACACGTGGTAGACCTTCTCTGGACTCAGCTTCTGCTGGGAGGCAGGGCAAAAGAAAACACAACATAATAAGGCAGAATCATATGAAACTGTTTCTACAGGCTCAGAGTTCTTTTCAATAGACCTAAATAACAGAACATCTGCTATACCATTACCAGGTCACCATAACGCTAATGTGTTATGAATATCCCACTGACATTGTTCAGATTGAACTATCACCACCACTGGTCAGTTGTGACAGCAACTGCCTCCCTAACCTGTTACCTCTGGCTTTTACTGATCCTGCCACTGTGTCATCAACTGTTTGTGTAGCCAATAATGTGTAGCGCTACCACCGACAAGCTAAATGCATCCCACTGCTGTGACCGTAAACGCTCACCTGCTGTTTAGAGAAGTAGTCTTTGACCAGACAGCCCATGACCTGTTGGGGAGACCTGGCTGTGCAGATATGAGGGGTGACCAAACTGCCCAGGACGCGCTCTGCATAGCGGATCCATCCTGTAAACACATAGACATTGTGAAAATAAGGCTTGACCCTGTGCACTCTGGACTCATTGTTTTCAAATATAGTAGAAAGTCTCACCACAAGATAACGCAGTCTAAAATAATCTACACAGACATACAATATAACAAGCTTTATACTGGACAACAATGTGCAGGTCCAGTTTTTTTTTTAATGGTGACAGAGCCCTGGTGTAAATGTTTCCCTTCCTGATTTGCCAAAATTATTAGTGGATGAAAAGTTGGGTTTCCACCACAGCTGTGCAGAAAATCAGTGTCAACAAGCAAGAATAGAGCACAAATCATTGTTCAATTAATTGATTAGTTAATCAACAGAAAATGAATAGCCAACAGTTTCAATAATTGATTAATGGTCAAGTCATTTATTAAGCAAAACCAATCAAAAATGCCCAAAATCCTCAGTTTCCCAACTGTGAGGATTTACTGCTTTTCTCTATTTAAATTTTTATAAATGGAATATATCCACGCATTTTGGATTGTTAGTCGACATTTTAGATGTAACCTCACCTAATGTTATTTGGCTCTGGAGAAATGTGACATTTTCAAATGATTGATCAGTTAAGTAAAAAAAAAAAAAGATCAACAGGTGAATTGATAATAACTAACTGAAAATAACTGTTATTTGCATCCCTACAGTACAATAATTACCTAAACATTAGAGCAAATTCCTGTAAAATTAACAATTCATACAAATCCAAACATTTCTAATAATCTAGCTGAGGAATACCAGCAGGAATCCTACAAACAGAATGAATAGAAATCTATCCATTTATTCCTGAGAAGAGAGGCCAAGAACGTCCTTAACTCTTGCTGTTCCTACAGTATCTCTGGGGAAGGGAGTGGTGAGAGAAGAGCTTTCTATCTTGCCCCAGCAGCACACCACTGCTATCTCTCCTCTAAAACAAGCTCCATTTCTCTCTATTCAGCACTCAACACGCACAGTACAGTTACGAGCGTGAGAAGCAGCAAAAGAAAGAGGCAAAAAAAAAAAAGAGAAGAAGATGGAAATTGACGCAAACGTCAGGGTAGCGCATAGCAGTTCAGCTGGCTACAAAAATCAGTCTGACAGGTGGGGGGAAAAAAGTGAAGAGGGAGAGAAGGCAGTTTTACCTGGACAGGAGGAGGTGAACATGGGCAAGGCGTGGGAGTCGTGGTGCCTCCTGCGATACCGCTGAATAAACTCTTTCTGACTCTCTAAGATGCTGAAGCCTGCCGCCAGAGTGGTGTCAAACACATACTGCACCCCTGCAGGGGGGGAAAAAAGACAGATGAGAACAGAGAATAGAGACAGAGGCACAGGGAGAGCGGGGGGAGAATGTCGGCCATCCATGATGGATACAGATGAGTAGGTGGACGTTTCTAACAAAGTGGCAATTAGATAACTCTTACAGCTCACATGTACACAATTAAATCTGTCACTTCGCTGGGAAAACTATATACAGGACCTCAAATAACTACCGTTAAAGAGCACTTACACACCACGTAAAGACTTCAGAAGATATAAACGGTGACATATGAATCCCACGCTCACCTAAACTCTTGAGGAAACCAGAGAGTTTTTGGGCAGCCTCAGTGACGTCCAGCCCAAACTTGACAGCAAAGAAAGGCAGAGACTGAGGACATACCGACGCTACCAGCACCTTGTGTTTGGACACGTCACACTTCTGACGGGGACAGAGAAACAATGGGGGCAATGCAAGGTACTGCGCAAACAACATGCCTTTCTACTTTCTCAGGTTTCAGATGCCGACTGGTTATGTTTTGTACCTTATTGAGCGCCAGCACCCGCTCCACTTCCTCCAGGCTCTGCTGAGAGATCTTCAGGCTCTCTTCCTCTGACAGACAGCCATCGCAGGACAGGCAGGCACTCAGCAGCAACTGGGATCCTTCATGCACCTAAGGAGTAAGAAACGAGTGTGTCATGTGGAGGGTTTTTGAAAACAAAAGGTGTACTTTAGTAATGGACATCCACATTTGAGTTTGCTGCTCACAAGGGACAGATTTAAGAGTGGATAAAATCAAAGCAGCAGAGGTTGAGAGACTTTTAGTCACTGGATCCAACACATCCCATAATGCGACTCAATAGCATATTATCTTAAACCTTCCTTGCCTGGTAAATGCCCACGTTCTGAATAGTTCTCATCACGAGTAAACTGATTTTGACATACACAATAAGTGTGGCGCCTCTTTTATAAACAACCTGATGACGTCTGACTTTGCCACATCAATCGATAATAAATGAAACCGGTGAGTAAAGAGACTTTACCTGTCCATTGACTTGATCTTTCTCCTGCTGTGAGTTGGCACCATCCTCACCCTGTTTCTTGTTGCACTGTGAGTGGGAGATCAATATTTAAATTCCTGATTGACAGCAAGCAAGCAAGCTGCAAATTCACTGATACACAAGAACACAGATCCAGAAATGTACCTGTTTGGTGCAGTTCTCACACTTCTCCTTGCGCTTTGCGATGTTGATCTCTGACATTTTCCCTGACAGTTATCTGTAAATTGAGGGTAGATACATACAGAAAATAGCACTTTTAGCTTCCCAGTGTTGATCATTTCTTCCCTGCATGTCCCCTCTGAAGCACTGGCCTGATGACTGCAGCCTGCTGCTGTGTGTTGGTCTGTCAGCTCCACCCTCCTCTGACTGCCCCCCCCCATCTCCGTCCTATCACACGCTGCCCGCTTATCATAAACACAACAGCTCTGTAATGGTGGGAAACTGGCAGTGAGCACAAACTAGCATCCTGCCATTAAAATTTAAATGGATCAAGTTAATTATATACACAGATCCAACAAAAACAGCCCCAAAGGCCATTACATCACAGTTTGTTCGCACGAGGGGAAAATAGACAAGTATGGGCTGGAAGCTAATCATCCTGTGAAAACCCACATAATAGCATGAATACAATGTCATTTTCCCATGAGGGAGAATGCGAAAACTGTGCTGAATATTTTTCTAGCTCGTGAATATTTCAGGCTAGCTAAAAGCAGCAATAACTGGTAACGCAATATGCCACGTTAACGTAAATTTGCTAAGGTTGGGAGAATTTTTATTTTAGCTAACTAACATTATGCGATTTTATTTCAGCTAACTATGCAATTTAATAATATGAAACTGCATTGCATTCCTTTATTTAGATGACGGGTAATTTAGTGAACGTGTTGGTTTAACAGTGTGAAACACCCTGCGTTCACAGTGCAAGGTCGAGCCTTTAGGTAACTCACCGGACGGTTTCTATTTCACTGCTGTGGCATGGGAAAACAGCAGCACGGACCCAGCACAGCAGGGGAAGTCCGCAGTTACTCTGTTAGTTTCAAGTCAAGTCGTCTGTAGGTGGTGTCGCCACCACTTTTCGCTTGAATCTGCACGGTTATTTCATAACATAAGTTACAAACTAGTACTTTGAACGGCGTCGTGGCCTCTAGTATTCTAGCCAGTCAGGTATATACATCCGAGTCCATTGTGTACCCCCGGCGAATCCACGACGCATGCGCAAACGGAGTGGAGATTTGCTCCGGAAGCTTTGACTTGACTTTTTCTCAAAGAAATAAAATACAAGTGGCTGCTGGAGGTTTTAAAAAGAGGCAAAATATTAACAAAATATGACGTTTGATAAACTCCAAGTCCGTCTAGTGGCTCCTTTACCAAACACTGGAAGCTTTACTGAATGGGTTTGATTGCTTGACAAGACGGGAAAAAAATCAAACTTTTATTTTGAAGGCTGCGTGAAAACGATCCCATCCAATCAGAACAGGCCGATCCAGGAAGGAAGTGTTACCATTCAGGACAGTTGTTGCAACAACATGGAAACAACTTCCCTATAATTCAGCGCATGTGTTTCCTCGTATGACTGCTCTTTATGGTAAATTTGCACGGCGGGCATTTACAGAAAGAAAGAAGAGTAAAAGGTAAGTGCAAAATAGTTGGTATTTTTGGTTGGTGAGATTGATGTGTGGGCAGTTCTTATCCATCACATCCAATAACAATCAGCAGGAGCATCTTTCTGGTCTTGTTAGGTTTTCAGATCGAATTAAAAATCACTTCACCTAAATTGCAAAAAACACAATATACTAATTTCTCTTGTCTCTTCTGATATTCGACTATGCAAATAGTTAGGGTTTTATGTGTTGAGGTATTGAGGTATCCATCTCTTTCTCTCTGGCCACACCCCAAAATAATGGATGTAACTGGACTTTCATTTGTGCTGCTCAGTGCTGTGAAATGATAAAACAGCAATAGCAATGCAACATACAAGCTCAAAACTGAAATAATGAAGATCCTAAAACTACATTTTAGACAGTGAGGCTCGGCCTTGAAGTGTCTCCTCAAGCCTCACAGGTAATGAAGCAGAACCCAAGTTAAGGCAACAGAAGACATTTTGTGAAATGCCTCTTCAGAGTGGGGCCTTAAGATTAAGTAATAAAGCAGTTAGTGTTTTCAGAAACTCCCGCGCCTCTGCTCAAATGCCTGCTGTGAAAAAGGATGATTGAAGTAGCGCAAACCTTTTAAAACACATTAAGCCTCGATCTATTAGGGTTGCTGGATAAATGATCCTAGATTTCATATCCTTGCTTCTGTCCAGATGGTGTACATGACAGTAGAGGAGCAGAGCTTCACACTGCTCCACCTCAAGAGATCCCCGGGCATTCGTTCCTGGTCTGTTCTTGTCGGTAAGTGTGTGGAAATGTTCATATTAATATACTGACATATAAAATAAATCTCCTGCACTAAGCTGTCTCTCCTGTCCACTCAGCGTTCAAACTCGGTAATAGAATCTTTAAATTTAATTGCAGGTATAACTTCTGTTGGGTTGGCAGCTGCATACTACAGCTCAGGTACACAAACTGAAAATGACACAATCTGTTAATCGATTTGCAACCTTCGACTGACATAACTTTCCACATTTGCTCACTGCAACTCGTGCCGCTTTCCCTTCTTTTCATTTCTTGTGTTGGGTGGATCACACAGACAGCGTCTTCTGGAAGCTTTTCTACGTGACTGGCTGCCTGTTTGTCGCCATGCAGAACATGGAGGAGTGGGAGGAGGCTGTGTTTGATAAAACCAAGAACCTGATTGAGCTCAAGAGCTTCAGCTTGTACGCTGTGGTCCTGACGTTTTGGAGGAAGGGGCAAGAGAAAGGTCAGTAACACCGCCACAGAGTGGGTTACACAGTACAGTAGCTACCATTAGTGGTTGGAGTGAAAAATATTAAATCTTAAGTTCTTTCCCCTCTTGCTTTCTCAGTTGTGTTGGATCTGACGCAGCTGTGTGACGTCTGCATCCAGGAAGAGAGGGTTCGCTATTTGGGCAAGGGCTACCTGCTGATGCTGCGGCTGGCTGCAGGCTTCTCCTACCCGCTGACTCAGAGTGCCACAATGGGGGCACGCAGGTAGGAATCTGTAACTGACAATACCAACACATCAAAATTACAGTCCGTAACATTTGAGTTCTATCACATCCTCTTTGATATTTCAGTCCTGCTTTTTTTCAGCAATACTAATTCAATGTGTATTCATTTTGTAATTGCATGTCTACATAGACATTTTCATAACTGTTGAGATCCACTTCTCCCACGCAAATCTTCACCCCCGCCGCGTGTGCGCCGCGTTACACCAGGCTCACTGGTTTTATTATCCCCAGCTTCGCCTCGTTTCCTGCAGCAGAGACTAGCTGGTGAACATAGTAGAGAATTTAGCAGCTAAAGAGCCAGATATTCCTCTCAGGAGCTGGTGGAGACCAAAACAGAGCTTTAAGAGGAGCCAATATTGGACTTACATTTGTTGGGTGGTGAGAAACGTGTGTCAAAATGAATGCTAATGTTGCTTCTAATCTGCTATGTAACGTTTGCTAACTTATTCATCATATCAAGGTGAAAAACTTTCACCAGGCAGCTTGTTATGCTTCCCCAATGTGGCCCAAAAAATCAATTAATGCATACAAGTATACTATATTGTTTATTTATTTGATCTGCTTTATCTGTTACACCATCAGCATCCACAGACAAAAAGATTGTATTGTGAACAGTCATGAATGTATACACAGTTTTCTGCCCACAGATGTTATCATGAATGTCATTTGTTTTCTAACGCCTGGATCCAGTCTTCTTATTGTCCGACTACTAAAGCGAGACTACAGTTGGATGGAAAAAAACAAAACAAAAATGCTTTTTAGAACTAACAAAAGATCACACTTTGTCCGCATCACACCATATGGATGCCAATAATCCAGAAATATGTGTGTAATGCAATGCTGATAAGGGCACACGGCTTCACTGTTAATGGTATTGCCCAAGGATCAAAGAATCTTGGAAAGATAAACATGACATATTATTAGAAACAGTTTCACCAGATTGTCCAAAACGCTGTATTCATTGGTCTACTCCCTGAGATTCCAAGGCTCAATAACACCAAGAAACAAATAATTGTAATTAACTGTCATTCCTTCCGATCTGTCTTTTACCGGTCAGTGATGTAGAGGCGGTGGCTGCATTGCTGAAGCGCTTCCTCGGGCTGGAGGAGCTGCAGCAACGCAAGCATCGGGAGGAAGAGGCCGAGTACGGAGAGCAGGAGGAAGAAGATTCTTTGGACAACGCCAGTGAATCAGAGGACGAGGCAGACAAACTCTGATCTGCTTGGGTCTCGCAACGCTGCTGTTACTTTGGATGGATTGAATTAGGGGGCATTATGACATTACTAAGGCATTACAGAGGGAGCACTTTTAGTGGTGCCCTCATTACATTATACTGTCAGCATGTGCATGTAACACCCATGATTTAGCCTCTTTCATTGTCTCCACACAGACTTCCTTCCGTGTATTTTTGTCTATAGCCTGGGGAAGCTATAGTAAAAACATCTTTATTGAATTTCCATGTGAACTGGGATGGAAAAACCATCCACTTACATGTTTTGTCAAGCAAATGGTTTCAGTTAAGTCAAAGTTTTCTAAAACAGTCCCGGGAATTATGGAAAAAGATGCCTAATCTTTCATTGTACTGTAACTAAAGCTTTCTGTAAATTACAATATTGCCTTTAGCTTTTTAAAATCTAATTACTATTTGAGAATGCACTCCAGATTACAGATGTACCGTGCCTTCCTACTGAACTCTAATAAGTGTTTATGTGTGTAAGTCAATGGAAAGTGCTTTGCCCACCACTTTCTGGACCACCTAGTCGATAATTACCTTTTGCATGTTTATTCATACCCAGACCGCAGTCCGGATGAATGGATGTGCAAACTGTAATCAAGCATGAGGGATTTTCGGGGCTCAATCAAGAGTCAATTGTGTGTGAAGTTCTTTGGCCATATATTTTATTTTTGTGAACCAAAGACTGGACTCAGGCAAACGATGTACGCACGGTGAATTGTCAGTAAGTTCTGCTTTGCAAGAAATGATTTTGGGAGATTTCTCTGTTGATTTTATTGTCTTTGTTTGCTTTGATACATTTGGAGGGGATTGATTATATAGTCGTTTCATAAGACCTCTTTTAATATTTCCCTTTTTGCCAAAATTAGTGCAATTTACAAGCGCCAAATTTGCTCTTGTGTAAGTGTGAATTTATGCATAAAATCACTCCTGGTAATTTCAGCTCTGGTTGCAAAAAAAATTGAGACCAGTATCGGAATGCATCAAAAAAGCTGTTTGATTCTGAGCCGGCAAAATATTCTATGGCACCATCTCCTTCACACAGGCCCTGATGTCCTCTGTTATCTTCTGTAAAGGAGCCATTACTGGGCTGACGTGTTCCTCTATCCACTCCTGTGCTGTTGAATTTGGGTAAAGACGCATCATCTCTTCTCTCACGGCCTCCACCTTCTGTTGTAATGGAGTCAAATACCTGAGGAGACCAGATCAGATGGGTTTTTGTTATCGGCTAACCACAGTTCTTAACATATTTCATAAAAGCAAGACTGTGTGCAGAGAGTGTAGCTGTAATGTAACAAATTATTCTCACCCTGATGCTTGGCTGTGAATCTGCATGGTGATCAGAGGGGTTACCATCTTCCTCTTACGGTGGTAGGGGCTGAACCATCCTCTTACAAACCTACAGCAGCACAGGCATGCAGTTATTCAGCTGGAGTTAAAGGTTTTTCTATATTTGTCTGCAAAGGTTTATTCGCTTTCTTGCTGAGAGTCAGATCAGAAGATCGATACCACTTTCATTTGTGGATGCTAAATATGAAGGTACAGCTGGGGGACCGGGTTAGCTTAGCTTAGCACACAGAGTGGAAGCAGGGGAACAGTCCAAAGGTAACAAAATCTGTCTACCAGTAATCGAAAGCTAATTAATTAACATGTTAGAACTTGTTTAATCTGTTCCAAAACCAATTTAAAAAACTGTAACTCTTACAACATACTGGACTATTTCTTGGACAGATGCCGTGACTTCCTGGGTTCACTGCTGAAGTCTCTACGCCTGGCTGTTCTCTTAGTTAAAGCATGCAACTTCTAGCATTTCCCAAAATGTTGATTTTTAAGAGATAATTATTAAGAGTTCAAATATACTGCTTAAAAATAACCAATTAGTGTGTAATAAGGGCATATCACAGACTAGCCATTTACCCAGTTATCAGCCTTTATACTAAGCTAGGCTAACTAGCTTCTGGCTGTAATCCAAAATCCTCATCATCATGTCAAACTTCTTTCAAAGGCAGATGAGCCACTGGAAATGTTGTGATCAAAGCCCGCAACTCACATGTCATTCTCAAACATTCGTATGTCTTCTGAGTTCAGCAGTGAATTGAGCTCCACAGTTAACTCCGCCAGCCTCCTTCCTGGGAACAGCGATTCGTCTGCAGAAGTCCTGAAGGCCACATGGAACACAATGCTGTTAACCTGAAGATGCATTCATGTACGACCGTGTAGTGTAGTTCATAAAGCAGGGCCACACCTCACCTTGCCATGGACTCTACCTCCACTGAGGAAATACCCAGCGTCTCAGTTACTTTGCTTTGAGCCTCAGCACTGAACTCGCCATGGGCGAGTGTCTGGAGACAGGCTGCTAGTGATGGAAGAGCCACAGACATCAGCTCACACAACACCGACAGGTGGTCATACCTGACAGTGGGAAAATAATGGACCATGTAAAAAGCTCGTGTGTTGATCGGTGCATGGACATAATGTTGGAAAAACTGACATCACTCACATGTTTTCTGGTGAATGAAGTCCTTCAGACCCTAACAAGTGTTGGCTACTTTATTCTACATAGAAAACTAGTATGCACTGTGCTTCACATACATACAGAGATGCAGAGGTTGAAGAAGTATCTTTTACTTAAGTAAAAATTGCAATAACACAGTGTATTCAAGTAAAAGAACAAAAGTGTTACCACTGAATAATGTGTATAATATTTGAAGATTATGATTATTGGCATATATTTTTAATTGATCTAATTTTTAAATTTGATTATATTTTTTATTACTAACACAAACCTGGAAAGTAACTAAAGCTGTCAGATAAATGTACTGGAATAAAAGTACAATACTGAATCCCTCTGAATTGTAGCAGACTGCAAATATGAAGTAGCAGCAAAGGAAACACTCAAGTACTTTAGTACAGTACTTTGAGAAAATGTACTTAGTTACTTTCCACCACTGCACATATGGTGCTATCCATGGTTTATACTCGACAAAAGCATTATTCATTTCTACCAACCACATACACAGGATTCAAACTAGTCTTCACCCAGTCATAAGCCTGGTCCCCCGCTCTACTCTCTAGAGCTTCCACCACCTCCACAGCAGCACCAACAAAGAAGAAAACGAGAAATTCCTCTAATACTTACCTTTGCCAGCCTGTGAGGGCGATGCCCTGTAGGTTTACACCAGCAGATAAAGAAGCAGCCACCTTCAGCCACTGCAGGTGATTATCCACATGCCTCTGTGTGCTGGGCACACAGGTGTAAACGTTGGTGGAGCCTTTGAAGGAACTTGCTGCCCACAGGTCTGACATACCGGCATTGCAGTACTTCTCCAGCAGAGACACTGGACAACACATTTATGGAACAAACGTCATGACTAGCAAAGCTCTGGGCATGTTGCAGACTGTTTGATGCTAATAATAATTATAATAATGATAATAATATAATAATCAAATTATCAACATCCTAATTTAAAGCTGTGGGCAGTTTACTGTAACAAGTCCACAATATCTATGGTATACAGTCCCTACCAGTTTTGTCCACATCCAGATTAGGGGTGTAGTCCCACAACATGGGCTGGACGAGTCCCACTAGACCGCTATCTGTTCCCAGGGATAATAAAAGAAAAAAAGAACTGATGAATGGTAAAATGAAGAGACAGCTATACCTATAATAATGCACCCTATTGTATTTTACTGTGTTTTGTAAGTAAAGTCCTCATTTGTAAAATAACTAGTAACAACATGTGTCAGATAAATGTAGTACCATAAAAAGTATTTTTTCCCTAAAATGTAATTGAGCAGAAGTATAGAGCCAAAAAAAATTTTTGATAAACTGCAAAAAGTCCATGTCCATTAAAAAGGCCTCTGTCCTTTTTTGGAGTAACTCGTTATATATTTGAAATATCAGTGATCTCTTGGGTTTAGTGGGCGCCACCTCTATTTCTACCTCACCTTTTAGTGTGTCCTGGCTCATGCTTCTCATCATATCATCCCACATTATGATGGTCATGTGAGGCCACGTCGCCTTGATGGCCTTGGCCACCTTGGTCACGTGACTGAGGAAAAGCTGCTCCACTGTGCGTCCAGGTACGCCCAACCACTGTTTGGACTCCTCCCCCTCGCCGAGGATGTACACCTTGAAGAGGTAGGGAACAGCAGAATTGACTATGCTTTCTACCGTAACTACTTAATTTTTAACAAAAGAACAGTCCTTACCTCATCTGCTCCAATGTGGAGCGTGTTCAGGCCCGGATGCAGCTTCACCACCTGCCTCAGCATCTCCATCACCAGCCTCACCCCGTCTTCTCTGTGGGGATTCAGGGTACCCACGCAATATGGCACCTCTCTCAGGCTCCACATGGGCCGATGCTTCAGCACAAACTATGATAGTGAAGGGACAGGTGCGGGCCATTGATACAGTGAAAACAGGGACAAACACAGACACTAAACACCATCTGAAAATTGGGCATGTGTTGCCATCACAAACAGTCATAAACAGGCGAGCAGGGTGTTTGCCTCACCTCCATGTGACCAAATGTCTGCACAAGTGGGATCACCTCCATGCCCTTAGATTTGGCAAACTCCTGCATAGACAGTAACTCCTCTCGGCTGCAAACAGACCATACAGTGAACAGGTACACAACACAATAAAGTGTTATCTCTATCCCACACAGGAAGGGTTATAATTGTATTACAGGTTCTCACAGCAGTAAAAGGCAGATACAAAAAAAATCGCACCCAGCCCATAAATCAGGAATGGGATAATCAGTGTCCGGTGTTTACGTCCCAAACTGCACCTGTAAGCAGGCTGCGCTGTGGCCTGCAGCAGCTTCAGCTCCCCCTCATAAGGAAACATGTCCTCGTACTCCACCAACAAGCCATCGACTCCCAGCTGAGAGAACAGCTCGATCAGCTGAGGAGAAGAAACACACATTAGTGGACAGCAAACGTGAGCCATGTAATTACTGTATGAGCTGCAGCAGATCACAGAGGACGATGCTGTGCTCTTACCTTGTGAAGGTATTCCACCCTTGGGGGGGCACCTTTCAGATCCAGGTGAACCAGTTTCTTTCCTTTAGGCCAAGGTGGACACGTCATTTTGCCTGTTACAGACTGCAGGGATGAACAGAGCGTTAACATGAAGAACTGTAGGCTAGTGGGTGCGTGTTTATTTTTGTGAATAAACATTAGCTCAGTTGTCTGACTCACCAGGATAGTAGAGATCAAGCAAGAACCAGAGATGGGACGTTAGCGGCGAATGACACTGCACGGCGGATGTTGTTGTGAGTTAACGTTAGGTCACTTTTTCTGCACGAAACGCCTCTGTGTGCCGCTTTCCGTAGTTTTAATGCAATACGCAATGCAGATAATCGATTATTTTAGTCTTTAGACAAATGGATGGAAGAATACATGATACATTATGTACAAATTCAACCTCTGTGACGCTTAGGACAGAGTATAAATTACAGAGTTAGGATACAGCTGTACAATTCCCTGTATTTCCTGTTTTTGCAGCTGTGCGTTGTAGTCGAACTCAATTGGACGAGGACGTGGTCCAATAAAAACGCCGCTTTACTGACGGAGAGCCAATGGGTTTGCTGAAACGAGTCGACCAGGAAGTGGAGAGAGATTCAGGTGGTGGTGCGAGCAGTTGGCGGGGTGTACGCTATGTGTAGGCAAGGATAACAGTGTGTGTATGTGTGACAGTATTTTGTAAATGCTACGTATTAGACGTTTTGAGTCGAAATGGCGCTGCTGCGACTGAGAAATCCGCAGGGTTCGAATGCCACTGAAATAGAGAAGAAAATCAAAAGGTGAGTGAATAAAACGATGCTAATGTACCTGCCAGTGTGAAGCTGGACAGGGTTAAAGGAGAGGGTGTGCCCGTCAGGTTACTGTCACCATGCAGTGCGAGCACACTTAAGTAGGAGCTCGCTAAAGTCAGTAAACATGATACAAATGTCGTCTTTAGAGAGCAGTAAAGTCATACTAACGTTAATTCTCCATTTCTATTTTTGGTTCACGACATCTAATAGTGTACCGAGCTTTTATTTACCACGCTATCACTGCTACTCCCGCTTATCACATTATCCTGTATTATGGAGGACAAAAAATGACGTGGCCTTTAAAAAAAAAAAAAAAAGAATACATAAATGAATAATAAGTAAACAAAGAAATTAAATTAATCTAGAAATAGTAATTGAATAAATAGATAAATAAGTTAATAAATGTTGGTAATTAATCCAGACATGAAAACATAGTTTCTTTCAGACTTTCTATGCATCTACATTGATTCATTTATTTCTACATTTATGCTTTAATTAATTTCTTTATTTCTGATGGCTGACTTCAGTCTATTGTTTTAATCAATTAACAACACATTATTCGATTTAATGGACCGACTGTTACTTGCAGTCTGACAGTGGTGATTTTCCATCAGGGGGTTCAGATGGTTAAATACCACAGAACGCTGCCCTTTTCATCGCACTTTCATTTACAGAAAACCAGACAGATATTATTAGTCCTTCTAATAGTCTACTTTGTACCTTCTGTGAGAATGAATGAATATTTTAATTAATGTCCTGTATAACCTGCCTGAGTAGTAAAGATTGTCATGTGCACAGTCAGGACTTTTTTCCCTCTTTACAAGCAGATAGGTCAGCTGAGGACAGACACTTTCAGATGTGCCACTGCCCAGTCTGTTCTAGTGATAAACCAAACAGGGCTGCAACGTAATCCTTGAGTGCTTGCTTTTGCCACTGACAGGCATAGATTGTTATTATGCCTGACAGCATTATTGAAATGATCCCTACAGAGATAGACCTCTTATTAAGAAGTAAAACTCTATATCGATCTCGTCAAAGACACCAGACTCATGTAATTTTACCTTGCAGAAGTCACTCAATTACACAAAAAAGCTCAAGGATCAAAGCAGCGGTAGACTAGAGAGGAAAAATCATGACAAGAGCGATATAGTGACTGTTTCTGGTTAAACAAAAAGGATCTTACTCTTTAAAAAAGGTCAATCTCTGTAGGGGCCCTTTCCACAATGTTGTCAGACACTTAAAACAATCTGAGCCTGTCAGTGGCAAAAACAAGCACTTTAGATAAGAGTGTAAAATGACAGCACTGCAACAACTAGTCAAATTCAGTGGATCATCATCTGGTCCTTTTTTTTTTTTTCTGTCTCGCTCAGAGGTAATGCGCTGCGGCAGGGATCTGCATGGAGGGGTTCCCGGGGGCCTGCGGCCTTGGTGCTGGTCGCTGTGTCTGTGTTCGGGGCGGCTATGTGGCTGTACGTGACCTCTCTGGACAGTGACATCACAGAAACACTGGTCAGCCAGAGTGAGAAGGTCGCTCCCCAACCCAGAGTCTACACCGTCCAGTGCTCCGAAGACTACGACAGCTATAAACGCTATCCAGGTGAGACTCCGGTCCTTGCACTGTACTGTGTCAGGCGATCAGCTGATACCTCTCTGCTGTGTAAACATGACCGGGGCGGGACGAAGCTTAGATAAACAACTTGCTGATCCAGTGGCACGTTCCTGGTGCTGGATTCTGCTCTGCCTTTAAGTAGTTTCACATGATATAACGGTGAGTCAATCACAACGTTTGAGAAGTTGGAATTTTCTTTTACACACCATCATACATAATTTCTCTGAATTCCTATTTGCATTATAACAAACACCAAAACTGGAACTTAAATAAGACATAAAAGGCTAATTTGCTAAATAATGGAATTCTTTCAATTAGTGCTTTCAAAACAAATTGAAACAAATTTCTCCTGACTCCTGAAACTGTGTGAAACAGTGTGGAAGTAATCCACTAGATGGCAATATAGCACAAGCCTATGTGACCATAATATTTCTGTATTTTCACCTCAGGAATGCAGTTTTTATCAGTGGACCAACAGAAATAATTGGTTGCAACCAAAAGAGCAGTGTGTAAGAGCAAATAAAACTCAAGTTGGACTAGTTGGAAGAGATGTTCACAGCCATGCACAGTCAGTGGTCAGAGCAGAGTTCAAGTGGAGAGAGGCAGCACTAATGACGTCATTTGTTGATGTGAGGCATGCTTGACTATAAAGGGAAAAGGGCAGTTTTCCCCAAATTTGGCTGGAGGACTAAAGTAAATTAAGGTGCTGAAACTCTTAAAAAAAAAAAACAAGAATGGAAGTTTTTTCTTCTCAGCAGATCCATCTCCACGACGCTGATGAAAAACGTGATGAGATTAAAATGAAATGATTAATGGAAAGATATCAAGGGAAATAAAAATTCTGAACTTCTGAAATAGTAGACAATAGGAAGTAAAAATACAAGTGAAATGATTTCTTTCATATCTGTTCATTTCTTTTAAAACTCTATTTTTATACAATAACTAAAAAATTGAACTGTGCGTTTCGTACATCTGTGTCCAACCTGACCGCAGCTTTGCCATATTCCTGTTGTTTGGAGTTACTGGGACTTTTTGAAATGGATCACCTCTTTATGTTCTGGACAAAGCTAATGACAGTAAGTAGTAAATGCAATAGGGTATGAACTTTTCTCAATTGTTTTTTAAATCATTTGGTCTATTAAGATAGAAACTAGAACTAAACAAAATGTACAAAACAATTTCCCTAAGCTAAAGGGACTTCTTCAGATGTCTTGTTATGTCTGAATAATAGTCGATAACCAGTAGATAGGAAGTTTACTTTCATTTGAGCAAGAAGGCCACGGTTAGTTGGCTGATAGATGACAGAGGCAGATTTCCAGTTGGCCACTTAAATTGGACTTTATTCAAAGTTCATTCCAGTGTGCTGGAAATAAACAGAAAATGAATGATAAGGGAATATTCTGCTCAAGTATTTATTATCATATTGGAATCAAAGCACTCTTGATCCCCTACAATTCCAAACCAAACTTATTTTAATGCAGACACTTCCAGATTTACTGAATAAAACTGTCTGCCTAATCTCCTCTGAAATTTGAAACCATTGCGAGACCATCCTTGGCTGAAAGCAAAGTACAAATTGGAGATTTGTCTTCTTAAACGTGGGCTGCTAGGAGTTCAAATGGTGCATCTCCACTGTCTAAAGAAAACACAGCAGGGCTTTGATCAATATATTCTAATTGCCAGGAGGCTGGAGGGAAGTCCTGAATTTTGTGGCAATAATGAGCAGAACTTCAGTAAACTCCTTAGCTTGCACTTTATTTATCAGCTAGTTTCTCTGATCTGGGGGCTCGAAATCCAGAGGACGCTGCACCAAAATACTATATTATTATTTACTCTCTCTCCCTCTCTTCCTCCTCCCCTCCCAGGATGCACCCCTCAGAAGTGTGGCCGAGCTGTCACAGACAACATGGTAACGAGGCAGGAGGCTCAGGTCCTCAGGAGGTAAACACTGGGACACAAAGTGAAGCGTGACTGTTTCATCCCCTTCTCCCCTTGTTGGTTTTCCAGTCATCTGCCTTTGTAGTGCAGCCGACTCATTCGTAATGCTATCTGTGTCTGACACGCAGGCTGGCTGAGAGAGGGCTGTCGTTGGCTGGGTCAGAGGGAGGAGTAAGTATATCGCCAAATTAAATTGTTGGAAAACTTCCACAGGAAGGCAGGGATTAATATACCTGTTAGAGTTTGCTTGAGAGATTTATCAAAAGACATTTCCCACTACTTGTTTCTTCTAGTGTTTGTGTCTTTGCGTGTCATTTCCCTTTCCCCTCATGTTCGGTTGTAAGGCTCCAAATTGGTGGTCCTGCATGTTCTTACGTTTTTGCTGACCATTTTCCAAAGCACAACATACGTTTCAGAATGACCTTTCATCCGCCTATTCATTACAGCAGTTAGTGAAAATAAAGTTGCAGGAACTGCATTATGTTCAGTGGTTACTGCTTCGTTATTCATAGAGTGTTGTCTCCACTGTGGTGCATTCAAGAACACCTCGACATCCTAGAACTGACGGCTGGCTTGAAAGTTAACTCAAGATGATGAAACAAGGAAAAAAAGGCTTGTATTTTAGATTTTTTTTTTCTTGGTGCCAGCAAACCCCATTAAAAGACCAAAACCAACAATGAATGAATCCTATTAACAGGTACTGTGTGTGTGGTCTCCAAGCCAGATCTTATTTCTCAGTGTCATAGAGCTCTATTGTTGTAGTGAATTCATGACAACTTCCCTGTCTGTGGCACTCTGCCCCAAGCCACTTAGTTCCTACTGAAGATCTAAATCTTTTTTTGTAACAATCAAAATGTATCCAGTCACAAATACATGCAGAACCACATTTTTCATCTCCACCAAATAAACACCACACACACTTCTACACACAATTACACAACTACTCCCTCCCTGAATAAAGAGCAAAGGACAGAAACAAGGCCTCTACGTTTGACATTACTATAGTCTCGTTACTGAATTCGGCCATAGCCAGTTTCAGGGTTGTTAGTTAGGCAGAAGGAATTCTGGCCCAGAGGCGTATATGTATGCGTCTTAACGAAGGAACATGTCAGCCAGTGCAACAGTGTCACACATCGATGTATTTAGATTAGGGCAGGGCAATACGTTATTATCGCGTTTACGCATTAATTAATTAACGCCAACAATTATTTTTATCGCATGTTAACGCAGTTTTTTATTATTATTTTGAAAGCCCGTTGCTCACTGAATACACATACAGTCAAAACATGAGTCACAGGAGGGTTGGGATGTTGATCAGCCTGCAAATCACCCACCCAAACGAGCAGCGGAGGGAGGATTCGACAGACTGCGCTGTATGCAGCGTGTGGGAGAAGTAGAGAAACAAAAGGAAGAAAGTAAGCGATCCAATGCCACAGCGAAGTGCAGCTTCTGCTACATACTGCATGCTGGTTAGTATTGGGGAAGATGTCGATCTAAGAATTCAGTATTCAATTTTGCGCATTACAGTGCGATTAATCGCGAATAATCACAGAAAATCAGGTGATTAATTGCAATTAAAGTTTTTAATCATTCCCTAACACTAATTTAGACATACCAGGATTTGGACACACATACAGGAGATATTCCTTGTGGGATTTGTTGACAATAGGAAGAGTACAGAATATCACCAGCGTCCCTAAATAGCAGACTGAAGTTAACTGAAATCATAAATAATTTGTAGTTAACCAACATACAGAAAGTGTGTTCTGTCTGAACATGTGTGTGAGATTATTAGATGATTCACTATTTTTTCAAGACTTTTGCCATGACAGTGTTTCCAGTAAAATATCTACATTCCCTCCATAAAATACAGCACCTTCAGTTAACAGATACTGCCACCTGTTTCAGGTTAGACCCCCCAACCCCACCACACAACATGTGCCACAAACTCAAACTCCCTGCTATAATGAACCCCTTCTGACACTAGAGGGCAGGCTGGCACAACAAGCAGAGCTACAGCCAATCTGGCAGATCAAATGTGGAGCCCTATTCTTGTCCAGAGATGTCTTGATGTCCCTGGCATGCCCTACCTCCTGCTCCCGTCTCTAGCGGCCTGGTCCTCAGCCTATAAATGAACTGTTTATGGAGTGTTAAGACACTTAGGTGAAGGGAGGGGAAGCAGCAGGGTGGGCGTCTGAGAAAATGACTCATTTTCTGGCTGGTGAAAAACAGAGCAGTCTTCCAAAGGAGTTGACAAGCAAAAACAAGTAAAGGGCAGAGTGAGAACGCCACAGAGGGAACGGCGCTAACCCTCGACACAGTGACTATGCCACAGATACGCTGGTGTGCATTGGCAGCTAGTATTTATTTGTCCTGCTGATTTGTTATTTGCACTAATTCCTGTTGTTCTTTTGACCCCGGCAGGCTTCCATACTGGACCTGCATTCTGGAGCGTTGTCGATGGGAAAGCAGTTTGTCAACATCTACAGGTGGGAAAGTACAGCTCGTCTTTATTTGTTCTTCTCTGTGGCTAAACTATTTTGGTGCCTGCAGGGATGACATCCCGCATAATATGTAACATTTGCAGAAATATATCCACTAAAATATGAACTGGGTCATCAATCTTACTAATGCCAGTCCTTGCGAGCTGTCTTCTCCAGGTCCAGGGACCAATGCAACCCTCATTTATCAGTGCCAGCAGAACCCAGTTTTATTTGGATGATCAGTTCCTCTCCATCCTCCTCCTACGCCACCTCCCTTCATTCATTTCTCCCCCAGATTCCTGCCGTCTCTCTGCCGTCTCACTGGGCAGGGGGTTGACACAGGATCCTCAGGGACCATCTGAGTGATTTTTAATCAGGAAGTGATGACGAGAGCACTCCCACGCTGCTTCCCACCCTTCACCGCTGGGACTTCCTCTGGGAAGCATGTCAGATGTTAAGTCTCTGCTGAGTTTGAATGGATGAGTGGCACACCTGTGTGGGTATTAGTGCACTGTGCCGTGCCGAGCTGTGAAACATTAGTTTATGCTAACGGATCCCATCTTGTCCGCTCTCTTTCCCCTCCTCTGCTGTGTCTGTCTGCTCGTGTGTCTCTGATTGGCTTTGTCTGCGTACCGAACTTTCTGTGATCGTGTGATGGGATGTGGCTGCAGGTATTTTGGGGATCAAATCAGAGACGTGTTCACACAAGAGGACTTCCAGCTTTACAGGTGACTGAGGAACTTTTATTAAAAATCAGCCGTGCATTTATTCCACATTCTTAGAGTTTTGCTCCAAAATGAGATACCTGACATTTTTTGAAAAGTGAAAAGTGTGCACTCCAATGATAATACACAATAGTAGCAAACGCGTTATATCTAATATTATCATGATGTCTTTGGTAGCATTCTCTTATATGAATGATGAATAGTAATGATGTTATAGTCTACAGAATAGTTGTATGTATTTTTATGCCTATTAACTATTTGCTTCTAGCATTTGAAGTCTGAAAGTGTTTGCATAGATATCAGCCCTCACATGCTGCTGAGCTGCAGTTGTGACATCGTCTTGACGAGTGCTGCCAAAAGTTGCTCTCTGAATCACGTTCATAAATCGTATGTCCTTAAGTAATTAAGTCAGATCTTTCACTCTGACATGTTGTGTCTGTTTTTCACCGTTAAGAGATGTACGTGGGCGAATCCAGGCAGTCATTGCCGAGACGTTTGGTTTGGACCCGTCCCTCATGTACCTCACCAAGCCCACCTTCTTCTCCAGAATCAACAGCACGGCAGCCAAGACCCAACACGACGAGTACTGGCACCCGCACATAGATAAGGTAACGCACAAAAAACAGAGCCGCTACTCCTTCTACCTCGGATAACACCAATGACAAGATGTCGTCTGCCCCCGTTAAATGGGCTGAAGGGAATCATCTTGATATCTGGAATGGATTTGTTGAACCTGAAGTCAGAGGTTTCTGTTGCTGCGGAAATGAGTTTCCACGGAGCAGCTGGACTCACCCTTAGATATAGGGTCAGGAGGCGGTAATGGCGTAGCGGTTCTGTCCAACATTCACTCAAAACGTCTGCAAGAGTTACCAAGCGAAGTTACCACACTTTTGAAAGTCATGAAGATATGTGAGGGAGGTCAGTTTGACTCGATTAAAGCGAACTCATTCACCCTACAAAAAGCACACACAGACACAGGAGAATTGGGCACCAATTGGATACTTTAGCTGAGGCGGTTTCAGCTGTGTAAAACCGAATTGTGATGCTTGAGGTTGTGTGCAGGTATGTGCCCCTCTGTGCCCACATCTTTCCCAACGTCAAAAATGTGACTTTTCTGTCTGGCAATTCATGAAACTTTCTAAAATATTCCATTCAGATTAAAATTCAAGCTTCCCTTTTTCCAACATTTTCTGCCACTCTTCAGGCGCAACACCATGAATGCTTTCAAAACGAGATTGCCTGAAACTGTGCACTGTTATCCCCATTTGAACGATTATCCTATGTTAGATTGCTTGCCTAAAATCTGACCTTTTCCCCCTTTGCTTCTCTCACTCACCTTAACCATCAGTCCAGACATTGCTGCAAGTTTCAGATCTTGCTGAAGAAAGAAAGTTATTTATACATAATTTTTTAAAAGAAGTGGTTTTCCCCTTCAAGGCAGCTTCTTAATTTCCTGTAGTTCATGCCTCTGTTCTGTTATGTAAAATGTTCAACCTTTCTTTATAAATATACATGGGGTGCAGCTTTTTTCTCACTGCTTTAATAGACTTTGTTCGTTGTCATGAGACGTTGAAGTTTCTCTGGGATTGAAAGACGACCTTGAGGCAAGTTTTAAATAAATGGGTTGCCTGTCTGGGGAGAAAAAAGTTTCAATGCTTTACAACTTATTTAGTTAAAAAAATGGAAAAATAAGATGGCATGTATCTCCTGAGCTGATAGGAATTCTTCTGATTGGGAGTATATTTAATGTTATTTGCTGTTTCTTCTTATTGTCTTGCCAGAAGGCTGATAAAAATCATTGCTATTTAGTGTAATACAGCTGACATCCCTGAATGTTGTTTTTGGAAAGATAAGAAAAGGAGATATAGGCCTGGAGACGTTGTTTATCGGCATCACTCATAAAACTGGTGAAGCATCTGTCTCAATATTGATCTAAATTCCTCTCTTGCTAAATGAGAAAAGAGAAGAAGGAAAAGAGACTGTATGTATTTTCTTTGCTAGTGGTATTTGTTGGAACATAGTGTGTTTGCTGTTGCCTCGACCATATTAAAAATTTTCCTTATCCTCTCCCGCTGGCCCTCAACAGTTGGAAAAATGTAATCTGAAAGGACCCACTTCTCTTCCCCATCTGTCTCTGCTGCCATTTTGAGGCTAATTGGCTAACCCAACCCTCATTTAAATGTAAATGGCATCGGACGTCTTTGGTGGTGAATTCCCCCCCCCCCATCAATCATATTGCTGTGTCATCGCACCAGTTGTTGTAAGACAGCATGAAAAGTGGTGTCTTACTGCCTTCATAATGAAACTGAAACGTAGGTGCAGACAAATCAATCACATCAAATGTAGTATTTCCATTTAGGACTTTGGCTTGTTCTTGCTGCTGAAGTTAAGATGTGGGCCAACTTATGCAACATAGTAATCATTGCTGTAAAATAGCCTCCAGCACTGGTTGATTTGGACCTTGGAACTACTTAACATGAATTAATTTGAAAGGTTGATTCATCCAAATTATAAAAAAAATATGGTTTATCACTTACCTCTAGTGTTTCAGTTTATTATATATAGTATCTCACAAAAGTAAGTACATCCCTCATGTTTTTGTAAAAAAAAAAGTGTAAAGTGAGTGTACAGCCTGTATAAGAGTGTAAATTTGCTGTCCCCTCAAAATAACACATCACACAGCCATTAATGTCTAAACCGCTGGCAACAAAATTGAGAACACCCCTAAATGAAAATGTCCAAAATTTCAATAATTTGTGGCCACTATTATTTCCAACATTGTAATAAGCCTCTTGGGCATGGAGTTCACCAGAGCTTCACAGGTTGCCACTCCTCCATGACGACATCACAGAGGTGGTGGATGTTTAGCTCAGGAGAGATGCTTAGAAGAGGTTTTCCTTCTGGGACCAGTTTGATGCAGTGTGCGGCGTATGGTCTGAGCACTGACAGGCTGACTCCCTACCCCTTCAACCTCTGGATATGACTCTGAGCGTGTGCACTCTACTTCTTTGGTCGACCATGGTGAGGCCTATTCTGAGTAGAACCTGTCCTGATGAACTGCTGAATGGTCTTGGCCTCTGTGCTGCAGCTCAGTTTCAGGGTCTTGGCAATCTTCTTATAAGCCTAAACCATTTTTATGAACAGCAACCATTCTTTTTTCAAATCCTCAGAGAGTTCTTTGCCATGAGGTGCCATGTTGAACTTCCAGTGACCAGTATGAGGGAGTGTGAGAGCGATAACACCAAATTTAACACACCTGCTCCCCAGTCACACCTGAGACCTTGTAACACTAATGAGTTACATGACACCGGGGAGGGAAAATGGCTAATTGGGCCCAATTTGGACATTGGCAAATTTACACTGTTATACAAGCTGTACACTCACTACTTTACATTGTAGCAAAGTGTCATTTCTTCAGTGTTGTCACATGAAAAGATATAATCAAATATTTACAAAAATGTGGGGGGTGTTCTCACTTTTGTGAGATACTATATGTCTTGAGATGTCCACCTTAAATTTCTCCCTTCACACCAGTAGTATGAAGAAAATGTGTATTGGATGAACCAACCCCTTTAAAGCCGCACTAATCAATCTTTTATTTTTTTATTTATTTTTTTTGTCGGCTGTTCTAACCTCTTTTAGCTTGGCTAGCAAACTCTGAATGCTTCCTGCCTAGCACCAAACAGTAGAGAACTAGAGAGAAGTAGAGCATTAAGATAGCGGAGCATTTAGTTGCTAAAGAGCCGGATTCTTTGTTACAGGAGTTGGTAGAGACCAAAACAAAGCTAAAAAGACAGTGAGTATTGAAATATGTAGGCGAAATACACAACTCCATATCATTGTTAATGTTGCTCTGTGTCTGCTGGATGTGCTGATTGGTAATTAGCATATTTAAATCTAAACATTTAAAATCGATTAATTTAACATTCCTTCCCATTTTTTATAAACTTAACAAATACGTTATCTCGACTTGGTTGTTATGTTCTGCTTTACAGTTTAATGCTTAACAGCCCACTGCAACAGTTACTGCAATACATATACAAGAGTTTAGCTTACCACGTTGTCTTGCAATTGAGTGCTCCTTTTTGCCACGTCGTGGCCGTCTGCTGGACTGACCCAGTGGAGCTGGCAAAGGCCAATATGGTGGTAATGGACAGGTGTGTCCTACAAGGCCACCGTACTAAGGCTGTATGCAAACGGGAAGGAGTTGAAAGGTCTGAGCTCATAGTAATGCAAAGTGTCCCCCTGGTATTGATAAGACAGATATTAATTTTTATTAAAAATAATTTGCTGTAATATAGTAAGTCTTAAAGTGAATCAGAGTGGGTAAAATCTTCTGTAACGATGAGCTACAATTACTGATAGCGTGAAAAATACTAGCAGGGAAAAATTGATAATGATTTATTAAGCGTGCTGACTCTGAATTAAGCTTTGTGGCTGGTGAATGATGCCTCATCATGTCGTACACTGTGGACTAATCAAGCACAGTGCAGCTTCTCAGCCCTCATGGTCTCTATACGGTCTTTTCTCACTCTTTTTTTCTGATATTACCTGATGGCATGATTCCAATGTGCTTTCTCACCTTGTAAATGAAAACACACTTTACTGTTTAACATGCCCTCAACAAATGTTACAGAAGTCAAAGCACCTCAGTTATCAATAAAACGGCAGTTGCAGGTTAATGAGGCATTGAGGCAGGTAGAGACAGTCTTCAGACAGATACATATCGATCATTTATATTAATTAATTGTTCTATAATATGAAAAGTTGTGCATTTAAACAAAGGACCCCATCGGAAACACTTTGTTCTCTGAACCTGGGTGGTTTGAAGTTGTTTCGGAAACTCTCAGCAGGTCACTTTGTTTTTCTTTCTTTGAGGTATGATCAAGTGAGAGCGTTCGCTCAGTCTGAAATTACTGTTTGACTCTTTGAAAAGACAGCCACTCCTTGTCTTTGATGTTTCATTAAGGCCATCCTGTATGTTTGAGCTCAGAGGGCTTTCGTGGATCTGAGCATCTCTTATTAGCTGTAACATAAACACCCCACAGCACAGTTCATTTTACAGCAATTCATTTCTCTACATTTTGAGGCGGGCTCCAGATGACAGGCCTGCCTTAAGACTACAATCCATTTAGTTGCATAACTGCATGAGTAATGATGAATAAATAGTTGCACCATTGCGATTTGCAAGTATGCCCGCATTTTATGTATCGCTTTGGGATATCAGGAGGTTCTTGTTAGTGCATGCTAACTGTTGATTTCTTTTTCAAATAGAAAAAAACATGTTTAATCAGCCCAAATGATCTTATGACAAGAGCAGTGAAGGTGAGCCGGCTGCAGGGGATCCATGAGTAAGGAGAAAACCTTACTCATGGATCCCCTCTTTGCAACGAGAGTGGCTGACACAGTGGCCACAAACATGTGGCTGAGATACTGCAACTATGGGAAAGCCATATATTGTAGATGGTGTTGTGTTCCCTACTTGGTCAAACAGTTAGTCCAAAATTGGTGAAGTGTCCCTTTACTTGTCTGAACTTAATAACCATTCACGGATTAGTGTAAAAAAAAAAAAAAAAAGTAATGTTTTGTTTCAAAAGTTTGTGCTCCTAACTTTGGGCTGATACTCTGTTTAATGGCTGCAGGCCCTTAGTCCTGGTTTCAGTGGCAGTATTTAAGTACACATTGTCCGTTTAATCACTAGCAGGGGAGTGAAGGTCATGTTTTAATGCAGGTACTGTCTTCCTATCTCACTCTCTGGCAGGTGACTTATGGCTCTTTTGACTACACCAGCCTCCTGTACCTGTCTGACTACGGCTCTGACTTCACTGGAGGAAGATTTATCTTCATGGACCAAAACGGCAACCGGACAGTGGAACCGCGTGCAGGTAGCCACCGGCTATTAAAGACTAAATCTGCCTAACGTAGTGGTTTTTGCCACATTAGCTTCAAACACAGTGATGCTTGACTTACTGTAAGGCAAGTTATTGTTAATACACACTAGTGTAACCCATGGATTCGTCTATATAAGCCTATTAACCAACAATTAAAGTGATGCATGATAGATAAAGAATTTCATTATTAATAAAAGCTGTACTTACAATTATAATTGCTGTACTCAGCTGCATAAGGGAATATGGAGGGGGTTTTAGCACTCTAAAATGTGTAGCGAAGAGGGCGTAATCCTCTGTAAGTGGGTAATCACCAGCATAGACGGCTGCACAGTGAAGGTGCAGGGGATTAGGCTTTAACTCGCTTATAGTACCCACAGGGTTAGACATAACGTCGTGTCTGTTGATACATTCTGTACATGAACATAAAGTAAATATGGGTAAAGCTCGGAGTAAATTGATATTTTAAAGTTGCCTGTGCAAACCCCACATGTAGAAAGTTTTAAATTCCTGGAATACCACGGGACTTTAAAAGCAGGGGAATTGGATCAGGTCTCTGGGGAGCTTGTGAAAAACGCGGAAAAGTTTTCGAGTTGGTCACTTTAGCGAGGAATGTGCCAGAATGAGTTTACTAACTTGTTTCAGACCTCCATCTAATTGGATGGTGAATTTTCATCCCTTTTGCTCTCCCGTTTTAACTGTGTACTTTTTCTTCCCCAGAGGGGAAGCAGGTGAAATGTTTCATAGTTCAAAAACAGTGTTGAAAGTTCATGGCAGCAATCTGGGTTACTTACAGATGGTCAAAGACAAGTCAAGTCAGTGTTATTTGTATACTGTGGCCCAAAAGCCTAAATTTGTCTCAAGAGGCTTTGCAGTCTGTACAGAACCCTCTCTCCTTAAATGCTAAATTCAAAAACAAAAAACAGTCAGATTCATCCACATCACAATGAAATATTTGATGCTAGAAACCTGGTGAAACCTGGTAACTTTTTGCAGAGTAGTTGGCAAACTACTTGGTGGTGAGCTTACTATTAACAAGCTTTACAGTTGCGAACATGCTAGCATTAGCGAGCAACAGAGCTATCCATAAAGACAGATGGGTGATAAACCTCAAGAACAGCTTTGGTGCTCTTCACCAAGTCTGTAGAACTCTATTGGAGGGATGAACACCATTCCTCCATCAGATACTTTTTCATTTATGTATGCCACCTTTATTACATCATGTCATCTCAATGAGATCAGTATCTCTTTTGCAAGAGAGACCTGGGTACAGCAGATAGAAAGTAAAACAAACATTGCCAGACATAACAAAATAACAATTGGCGTCATGGAGAGGGTGGTGGAGAGCATTGTCTTACATGTTGATCCAAAGTTTTCCAGGTCAGCTGTGCTCTTGAATTATATTTCCCTGCATTGCTTACCAACAATACCAACGCTTCCTACTCTAGGATCGATACTCATTTAAAAGGATCGATATCTAAACTCAGTCATTTGGAGTGAGTGTGTGTTTTATCTTAAGTGTCTTACTGTCACCAGGATGGTCTAATACTCTGTTGATAGGAACTACTTCTCCTTCCGCCTGTCAAAGTCTTGCTTGCGTTACGGCTTTGTAACGGAGATTCTTCGAAGTGAGCCGCTGTAGCCCTTTACATTTCCCGCAGCAGCTGTTAAGGTAATAATGACGCTGTGTGTGATGTGTGTGCAAAGACAGTGAAATACTTTGGCAACACCGCAAAGTTATATATTTTTATTATAGTTAAAGAATATGACAGAGGTTTGATGTCTTGTCATTATGCAGCTATTTTTTGGAATTGGTAAGCCTATAGCCTACTCTTTATTTCCCTCATAAAAAACAGAAACTGGAAAGGGGGGGGGGGGGGTCACATTAAACCAGAAATAAAATATGTTAAGGAATTAAGAGCCAACACAGGAACCTGGCTGGGTAGGGGGCCCCCTACGTGGGCCGTGAAGGTTAGTTCCAGCTCCAACTCACACTGGAAGCCTCTAAGAAGTGTTTCAGCAGCGGCGGCGTGAGATCCTGCCCTGGGTTAATGACTTGTTTTTAATATGTCCTTTTGGTGCTTCTTTGGCCCGCTTTTGTTCCTCGTCTTGACGGGGTGCATCTATTAACTACCACAGGGAGAATTTCAGAATAAGAGCATTTTGCCTGCTGGATTTTGCCGACATTTTTTCATTTTGTTGATCTCTTGATTAGTGCTTGCTTTTTGTGCAACAGAGTTAAATTTCTTTTTTGTCTGATTTAACTGTGTTTATTGTTGATATACGATCGGGAGTCTGTACAGTCTGTATTTTATTTTGAGAATTGACCGTTTCTGTCTCTGACTTCCTGCCTGGTTCATCTGCTCTGTACTGCTTGACGCTGGGATGCTTCTTGGACGCACTGCAGAGCCTCTGGTGTGAACACAAACATTTACTAGAATGGCTGCGATTCCGGCAGCAGCAACGTAGATGCACTCAGTGGACTTTCAGAGTGAATCTGGGCACATTTAAACTTGGTTTAAACTTGGTCTAAATGACTGGGTAGCATGTGGGCCCCGTGACGAAGCCCCGTCCCCACTGTGCTGAGAGTCTAGCTCCGCCCCTGCTTCCACTCTATCATATCTGACAGAAAACCGTCCCCAGCCATCTCTGTTCACCTTTCCTTTCTTTAATGTTTTCCTCTGCTGTTCTTCTGACCTTCTCTTTATCTCACCTATTGTCCTTCATCTCCTCTAATCCAGCTCCTCTGCCACTTTTAAGAAACTGCTTTTCAGAAAGGCAGTTCTCATCACCCTCTTTCCTCACCTACAATCTTTCACTTTACCTCCCACTTCCTGACCGCTGCGCCATCCATCTCGACACTGCTCCTCACGCACCAGTCAGACACACACCTTTTACCCAGCCAGTGAGCAACGATGAAGCTTCCCGGGCCGCTGACCGTGTCCTATGATAGCGCAGTGAGGGACGTTGACTGAAGGCCATATGATAATGAGTGACTATGGCTTGCCTGCTGCCTCGATATCACAGCCGCCTTGCTTCAGTGAAGTGAGAATAACCTCCAGATGACAGAAAGAATGGTAACAGCTTGATCTTAAACCCAAAGAAATCTCCTGGGTGAATTAGAAGAAGAGAAGCTTCTCCCTATCAAGGTCCTTGGTCGATTTCTAATTCTCATTGTAGTCAGCATATGCTGAAGAATCTAAATATAACTGACCTGTCAAAGCCACTTGTGAAACTCAAGCACTGTGATTACGCCTGTCACTGTAATTTTTATTCAAAGAGGTGGATCAAGAATGAAACAAAAACCCATGCATAATGCATCAATAGCACACATTATTCATTTGGCTCTGCTAAAACACACCTCACCTCATTGAGAAAAACTTTGGGCGGCATGCTGGGCAGGTGACTGACAGGTTTTGACTTGGTGAGATCCTCATATCTGGACGGATGATTACTTCGCTGAGATAATCGCAGCTCTTTGAGGCGACACCGACGAATACGTTGTAATTATAACACCGGGACGACAATCAGGACTGTCATTGAGAGCGAAAGTCAAGAATGTCATGACAGTGAGCACCAGTGGGACGGAGGTAGAAGTGTTGTTCAAGTTGTGGAGGAAAAAGAGAGAGAGGGAGAGAGATGACTGATAGACTATATAGATCCCCTATAGGGCAAGGAGAGAGACAGAAAATGGCCGGGGAGATAGATAAAGACTAGATATGTGATAGAGAGAGAGAGGGCGTTTGGCTGGGAATGGCAGATACAAACAGCAGTGGATGGACAGCAAGAAAAAGGCACGTCTGCCAGTCAGAGGATCCGTTAGAGGGTTACCTGTCAGCTTACACGACCATAGGGGAATTAGATAACCTCAGCCGGGCTGCCAATTTAAAAGCACGAGCCTGACCTTGGTGGCTGCACTTCTGCAAACAGACAGACACTAAATACACTGACAGTGTCCGGACTGATTCTTGGCACATAACAGGCCTAGTTCCCATTTTATATGGTGTGTGTATAAGTGGATAAGGTGGAGTGCGGGACTTTAACATATAAATGAACATCTGTTACATTCAAAGCACTTCAAAAGAGTTCACACAATGCTGATCAAGCCTTTTACCACCCCGTAAATCTCTTTGTATCCACAGCATACTGTAAATCTGGTGTTGTGGCGACATTCCTGCGCTGGCAAACTGGTACCAATATGTTTTGTATGAAACAGCAATTATTGGTTTACCATTGCTGGGGCAACTAAATTGACGGATTAGGCAGAGCCTATTGCAGAAAACCTAAGAAGCGTCTAAAAAAAGTTTCTGATGCTCCATATAAAAGAGGAACTTGTCGTTCAGAAGAAGGATTACAGTCAAAAAAAAAAAGATACAATGGACAAACGCGGATAACCACTGGTGTAGCAGTGGCACAACGCTGAAAGAAGGGACTGAAGGCAGACACAGATATAGCGTCACTGTGCGTGCACAGGTTGGTAAATATTTGGAGCAGGCTAAACGTGCGTCGACAGTGTTGTGCTGGATCCTCAATGCCTGAAATACAACCACTAGCACACTTTTAAAACTCACTTTAACTTTATAACGCAAACTGCAGTTTCAAAGCAAAAGCCAAGATGACCCGTGATCATTGAGGTCATTTTTTCAGACTTGACCATAGAGTGACTCTAGTGACTCTTGACTCAATTTTCAAATTCTGATAATACAAGAAGTCATTTTGAGGTGTTGATACTCTTAAAGATATATACATAGTTTTACAGCTGTTCCTATTTCTAACAGCTGTGAATGGGAAAAAGTCTTTTTGGGCCATAGTGTTACATAGTCCTGCTAAACTGAATGAGCCCGCTATACCAAAATTTAGGGATGTCCAGATCCGATCACGAGATCGGAAATCGGGCCCGATCACGTTGTATCAGACTCGATCGGAATCGGATATAAATGTATATATATTCTCATATTTTTATTTACTTTTGCACTAAAGTCCAAAATGAAGAATTTATGTTATTTATTACTTGATTGTTCAAACTACTTTAGAAGTGCTCTGTTTGTTAACAGATCCAGGATGTTACTTATTTTTTATTTAATTCACCTTATTTTAACATTCAGCAACTCTGTTTTTTAAGTATTATAGAAGTATTGGATCGGGACTCGATATCGGTAGATACTCAAAATCAAATGACTTGGACTCGGACTTGAGGGCAAAAAAACCTGATCGGGACATCCCTAGCAAAATTACCTCATAACCCAGCACTCTTACCCAGAGCCACAGAAGATATACAAGATTATACAACTGTTTTCACAGGTTTGAGTATTTTGTCCCATTAACTTAACTGATTGTGTAGTCAGCTGTATTGTAACGGCCATTTTTCAATATTTTCTGCCATTTTACTGACTTCAGTTTCTTTGTTTTGTGTGACCAACAGTCCAAACCCCTAATGTAAGAAAAGCACCACATCTTCACATTTGAGAACCTAGAAATAGACTTAAATGATTAATGATCAAAATTGTTGTCTATTACTTTCCTGTACATTTTCTAATGGATTTAATTGACTAATACTTTCATGATGATGGCCTACACCAAGCCAGAGACAATAAAATCATTTTAGCTGTGTGATTTAGCCCCTCTGGGGTTTCATTTATAAAACTGTACAGAGAAAAGCAGGTTGTGGACGCACAAAAATATTCTGATTTATAAAACAGTGTGCACGCACATCCTAAGGACAAGACCCAGATTCTCTCGAAAAGATAGTAAACCAAATGCATTCCACTTGTGTTTAAACATTTATTTAGGCTACACAAACAGTCCACTCACTTAACAAGGCTGCCGATGAGTTTAAAGAAATGCTTGTTTTATATGACATAAGCTGAAAAATGAACTTAATACCACGTGTTACATTTTGCCATAACATTTTTTTTACAATCACTACATCACATACTGGCGCATAGCGTTTGGCTCGATAAGACAACGAACATGTGATAACAATATTTGAGACTATGTACTCACATTTGAAACTGACACACTGAAAATGGCATCAGTTTAAATAGAATGTTTTACTGTTCACCGTATTTATGAGAATAAATTGCACTGCATGCAAGTATTACAGTTTTTTACTGCTTACGCACGTTTTTAAAACTGTCTCCTTTTTTCAAAACTCTACACACAATTCCCCAACCTGCCCACACCAAATTGCAAAATGCCCCAAATGTCCTTCAAAATGAAACGCTGCATTTAAAATGCCATAAACACATCCCAAAATGAAGCATCATTAGTTAAGTTATTAGATATATATACACATGTACACACTGTTGTTCTTAATCTAAAGCTCTTTGGTCTTTCATAGGCTCATGTGAATGTTTCCATACAATGTTCTAGAGTGAAAGTAATCTGTTGAGAGGTGCTGAAGAGTACACCGGAAACACCAATACAATATTAAAACAGCAAATATTTATTTGGCAAAACATTACAGTTGTAACAGTAGCACAGTGTTGTATCCAGCAGCATACAAGAAAAGGAAACAACCTACTGTGACCCCTCCCCCGTCCTCCCGTCCCCGCTAATCGTTCAAAACATAGTCGGACTCGTCCCTGGTGCGACGAGAGACATGGCGGTGCTCCGGTCGCTCTGTGACAGAGACGGAGAGTCGTCATTGGCAGCTGAAGCGGTGAGACAGAAGAAAGCTGGGAGAAGATACAGAAGGTTTGGGTTTGGCTCGCTGCCATTTAACATTAGCTGTATCGGTGCCTTTTGTTCTTCTCAATATATTCAGATTTTCACAGAGCCGACATGCTTGTCAGTCACTTTTCGTAAACCGACGAATCACAGCCTGAATGGGGTGGGACATTAAAAAAGTTTGACGCGCGACGGCCAACAATTAGATGTTGAACAATATGATTATTGACAAGTTAGCACTTAGCATTAACAAATTAGAGACCAGTGTAGAGCCTTTTTATTGCACAAGGATTTAATGAATAAAAACCCCTCAGAAATGAAACAGTTGTAACTGGATTTAATATTCAACTCGTGGTAAAAAAGTATACTATTAGGCCTGTATGAAATTATATATTTATGTAGTATTTCATATATTATTGTTATACTAACAGTATACTCCTAACTAATCATTACACTCTTTATGTAATACAGATTATGTCAGTTCCTCCTCCAGGTTGTGGATAGAGACTGTGCATTAGACAGATGTACATTAAGCCAGCGCGCCAGATTGCCAATATTATAAACTCTATATAATATAGAGTTTGGGTGGAGGACTGCACATTGTCCTGTCAGGTTTGTTTTTTATAGATCACAACCTTTGCTTGGGAAGTGGCGAGTTTCCAGCCCTGTTTTGTACGTACACGCCGTTTTATAAATGAGAATCCTCATGTTTTTGACTCAAAGAAAATATTCTATTTCATAAAACTGAATAAACCATGATGTTAGGTGAGGTTGTTTTTGTTTCAGGTGAGGTGACTCAACTCCACGACTATATAAAACACTGACAAAAACAGAAATTGAATACCATTATCATAAACAAGTGATGTCATCTTTGAGAGCAGCATCTACTAACCTCGCTGCTGATGCGTGGATGGTGCAGTGGGAAACAAAGGGAAAATGCTTTCCTCTCCTCTCCAGGGTTTAAATCGTAGCCCTGGGCTGAGTCACAGAGTCAAACAGGTAATGCATATGGGAATGTATTTTACACCTGAGATTTATCCCGAAGGTTCAAGCTGCTTTTTAATTCGTTCACAATACTTCCATCCCAGCCTTCCTCAGGACAAACAAACAGCCTCTGTGATTCATCCTCTACCAATTAATTATGAGGCTGGGAGTAATCAATGCATTGACTGGACGGTGTGTGGATGTGATGTGCAACTTGTGTTTGTGCTGATGGTGTTTTATTGGCATTTCACTGTAGCAGCAATCGGTATTAGAGTCACACACACTGTTTAGCATCTTGTTATCACTGCGCACTCATCCTGGTTGGGTCTCTGAAGTTAAAGACCTCATTAAGTGCAAATCAATGACATTATTAAGCAAAAATAGACTAGAGGCATGACTTAAAGAGCAGGAGTAATGTCGAACCCACGACAAAGTTAAGCAATTTCTCAATGATACTTGATGGCTCGAACTCCGATTCAGACTCCTTCCAGCTAAGCACACAAAATGTGCATATTGTGTCGACTGCCCTTCACTTGACATACTGTGTTACTCATGAAGGACGTGTTTCATGTACTCGTTTCATATTTTAAGTAATAATAATCATTTTATGCTGTAGTCATTGCATTGCTTTTTTATTACATCTCCAATATTGGCTATTACATCTTGTCCTACTTGCCTCAAATCTAATTTATTCCATCACATCTCCCGTCTACTTTTGTGTCTGGTGATCAAAAGAACCAAGTGCACAGCAGCCAGTTTAAAGAGCAACCCTGTAAGAGGCGAATTTCGATAATTTTCCTCTGGCCAAGAACTGCGTGTCTGGCAATTTTTTAAGGGACCTGTTGCAGCCTGTGGGTAAGGACTGATTTTACCAGGCAGGTGAAAATGTCTCCGTTTCTTTTTTACTGTCCAAATGTTAAAAAGCCCCATCCAAGCTGACACGCAGAGCTGAAACGATAAGCCTGTTATTTCATTAGTTTATAAATAGAAAGTTTATCCGCACCGTTATTAAAAATTAATTGATTAATTAATCGTTTCAAACATTCTCTGGTTTCAGCTTCTCAAAGTGAGGATTTTCAGCTTTTCTGGTTGATATCATAGTGAATTAAATCTTTTTTCGACCTTTTGGCTGGAGGGAATGGTTGATAATATATGGATGGACGGATGGTTGGAGAAAACCATGTTGGGCCCTAAGGACCTGTGATAGGTCTTATTTCACTGATATTTCATAGACTACATGGAGAGTTGAGAAGTTCAGAAAAATAATAGACTTGTTCATCGACTGTTCAGTCGTAATTGTTCAATGATTATTGGTTGATTTTCAAGACTGTCTTGCCAGTTTGAGCTTCCATGAGACCAGAAACAGAGATGTCCTCTTTTTACTCTACTCACTCTTCTTCCTTGTTGAAACCTGGCACCTGAATTATTCTCTTTTTTTTTTTTTTAACCTGTCCTGCCCAGCAGCCTGGTATACAGTATGGTGAGCTGGATACCGTATTGTGCCAGACAGATTTTACTTTAGCAACAGAGTATTAATATACTCTTTTGTCTTTTTTTATTTTATTTTTTTATTATTTATTTAATTATGTATTGATTTGTCACCGGGCCGGACAGGAGGGCAAACATGGGGACGGGGGGTACAAACAGACAGCACAGAGGAAGGACAACACCTGTAAGAAAAGGGGGATGGAAGGAGGGAACGATAGGGGACAGCAGAGGGAAACACCAATTGCAGAAAGCAACGAAACCTGTAATAGAACGGGGAGGAGGGCTTGGGGAGGAGAAAGACAACAACAAACAAACAAACACAAAGAAAAACAGACAAGCAGTAATAATAGTAAAAGACAACAAGCCGAACAGCAGCAATAAACAACTGACATAGCAAGACAACTAATACAAAAATGTAAACAAGAAACAGTCACGCACAATAAATAAATAAGCAACACAGCACAGCCAGAGAGCTGGAATAATAACAATTAATTTAAACAAGTAACTGAAAGAACAGCATCATGAATAATTAATACCCAAAAAAAAAAAAAAAAAAATGACCATCCAAATGCCAGTTGACAGCGCAATGCCGACAGAACGCAAGAGGCGTAACCCGCAGAGGAGCAGTGCCCGGGCCGACTGCGGCGCACACACAACACAGGCCAGTGACCCCCACCCCCCCCACCCCCGGGGCTTCACCGACAAGTAGCAAACAACCAAAATGCCATGAAATCATCAACACCAATGCACAAGTGACGAATCCAACGCGCGCTGCGTGAGCATGGCGACACCCAACACCCGGCAGCCCCCCGGGGCCCCCGCGCGCGAGGCCGGGCAAACGAGAGTGAGCGAGTGAGCGAGAAACACCAGCAGCAAGTCCCAGTCCGGCAGCAAACGTGCCGTGCAGACCACCGTGCACCCGCCAACAAGGGCCCACCACCCCCCCCCCAACCGCCAGAAAAACCGAGGCCGCCCGCGCCAGCCGACATCCCACATGCACAGCAACACCCCCAGGCCACCGTGCAACAACAGCCAAACCAGAAACAAGGCAAAATCAACCAGCCCACACGTCAGGGACCGAGAACTCCAGGCACAGGTCCAGAACAAACCGGAGCACAGCCCCACCCCGCACCCATACTGCACATTTCAAAAACTAACTTTATACCTCAGTATCCAGAGGTATAAATTACCTGAATTATTCTCAATGCGCCCACAATCCAGACTTCCAGACCACAATGCAGACTTTAGCGGCTAGCCTGTGAGCTCCCTTTTTTTATAACACCACGCCCCCAGACTTTTTTTCACTTTCCAATTGTAATCCTCAGCCCCAAATGACACTGACGTAACTTGAGGACATTTATCAGACATCACACAGCTCAAAAGGCTTTATAGAACTTTTTTTTCCAGTTATGCAGTAGCACTCCACTAGGCCTTAATGGTCACACTTAAAAAACAAGCTGAATGCACCTTAGAATAGCTTAAAACGGTTTTCCCAGTTTAATGTGACCTTTAGATGAATGTTTTGGTGTGGGTTGGGGGGTTTGGGGGTCCTCCACCCCAAACAAATTATGTTTTCCAATGAAAAATATGTAATTTTAATCATAGTGGGCCAATATTTTCAGCTAGAGCAGATAAATGAACAACACCCTAAGATCAGTCTACTGGAGGAACTATTTGGTTGGTTCTGTTGCTCCACAGTGATTTTACATTGATGGCACAGCATGTTTTGGGCATCACCCCCTAGGCCTTAACGGCAGGAAAACCCTGTTAATGTGACCTCAGAATCATTATAGATACGACTGTTCATGTTTGCCTTTTGTGTCTTCATTTTACAGCTCCATTAAAATCCAAAAAGTAATGTGCCCTCATTAGCTTAAAAGGACTAGTTTGCATCACTAATTAGCTTTACTAACGTCAGCTCCACCAGTGACTCTGTCCTTTCTTTTCCAAAACTACTTTTTCAGACTGAAAACTGAAAAATAATTGGTATATAATCAGTCTGTACAGGACAGAGCTGCAGGCTATGTCAGTTTAGTCTATGTTTCTACCTGATGTTCTGAACAATGGACAAGTAGGCAGTAATAAAATACAGCTTCCAGTTACTTTCTATAAATTGAGCTGATGTTAAGTTACATAGCAGCTCTGTAGAGGGTCACCTGCTCAGCTGTGCAGTCTGAAGGGGAGGGGAGATGTTATCTAACTTAGTGCTAACTATCTTCACTTTTTCAGCAGTTGGGAAACGACAGACTTTTCTTGGTCTTGAGAAGCTAACAAACTGCCACAATATTTTCCTCCGCTCGCGTTCACCGTCTCTTTCTCCCGCTCGGACAATCAAACACACGCTACGCACCCTCCGATTCAGAGTTACGCTGCTTTTATAACACCGTCTGAACGAGGAGAGGAAGCGAGCTGAGCATTGAGTGCTGCCGTGCTCGCACAGTGTGCGAGTGAAAACATTTGTAGCACATAGTTTTAAGATCGTGGGAAATTTTAGGAGCGGCAGTCGTGATTCAGCACGTGTGCTCTATGTGCTCCTGAATGCACATAGAGGAAACACTGCTTCTTTGTAGTATGTAGTAACAGTATGTCCTGCATTACAGTTAAATGTCCTAAAAAAGCTATTAAATTACTATTAGGTTGTCATGTGAACTGTCATAGGTGTGCTAAGCCTCCAGAATGTATTATTTTAGCCAGCTAAATTTAGGCAGAGGGGAATTTGTAAGCATTGGAGACTCTTGCTGTTATGTACTGTAAGTGTGTGAAGGTTTTATGAATGCCTCATGACACATACACAGCAACAGCTGTGCGGTGCGATTAAGAAAGCGGAAACAAGCCTGTATATCTGGATTTCAGACACTTTACTCATGCAGTCTTTTCCTGCATATGACCTAGGGCTGAACGATTTTGGAAAATAATCTAAATGCGATTCATTTTTAAGCTCTTTACCTCCTGTATGATTCAAAATGGACAAGCAATGAATCAGTGTATAGTATGACCAACACAATATTGGGTAGATTAAGCATACGTGGTTCTTTCTTGTAGGTCAGGCCTGTGTTATGATGAAATTAGGTGATGCACGAATTGCATGAATTATTATTATGAGCAATGGTGGGGAAGAAATATCAAATTATAATAAAATGAGAAAGATAATTTGAGTCAAGTCATGGCGATAAATAATGATGATAATATCATCGGCCTACCTACAAACCACAAGAAAAACAACGCTCAATACAAAACCCACAGTTCAACCACCGATTAATGAGTCTATCTCAAAAAACCTTGAAAAATACTCAGTTTGAGGTTTAATTCAAAAGTTGGCCAACGAAAATAAAACCAAATGATGCCTCTCGTGCTTGATAGACAAGCTTAGTTCCCCCGCAGCCTCCGATGTTGGTGAGCAGTTGGCTGTAACCAGTGTTTGGTTTGAAAGGCAGTTTCACAGATATTTCCTGAGCTGACTATGCCTGTGTGTGTGACGCAGGCGCCGATCACCACAATACGCTTACCTTACTACACGTGTCTTTCTGTTGTGCAGTTTTCCTCTCCGTCAAAGCGGCGGATGGCGATGACGACGATTTCAACCTACCACCACGTTACCCGCGGGTTTTGGCTGCTAATGTCATTCCCTGTGTGACGCTAAAGTTTCTGTAGTGTCTTCTTCTGTCAAGCTTAAGGCCATTGGACAACAAGAAGGCAACGTACAGCTTAACGTGCGAAGTTGATGCTTCGTCTGCAGACTGCTTTACTCTGGCGTGTCATGTGACCAGAGCGTAATCGCAGCCTTTGCGATTAGAAAATCTCGTTTTATCATATTGCAATAATTTCACAAATGCAATTAATCGTTCAGCCATAATATGAACTGCCCTCCTCTAGGTTTATTGGAAGCAAGTATTGTGCTTTGACTCGGGAGAATAAAAGAATGCCTTTCCACTTGTGTCTGTGGAAACAGTTTGATATATGTCCTCCATAAGATTGTTCATTCTCTAAAGAAACCTGGGCCACTTTGATGTGATCTAGAGTGACTCAGATATTATTTAGCAAATTTCACAGTTGGATATTTGCTTATTGCATTAGAGTAAGAAATCATGATCAGGGCCCTCATTTATCAGGTGTCTCAGGCACACTCCTAGAAACTGTGCTGAAAGTTAACACTACCTTACAGTAGGGTTTGAGTTATTTATGAAGCATCCTACGGCAACTTTCAGCAGGGAGGACTACTTCGAGGGGATAATGTGAAGCTGGTGTTCTACGACACTCAGAAATTAGGATGACTTGTCTGTTCCTGACAGTTGGAGAAGGCTATTAGACAAGGTTAAAAAATAAAATGCAGAAAAAAAGCACCACTTTTCTTATGCCTTGGTTGTACGTGTATAGGCAAAATACTTTGGTACCATTAAGTTATTATAGCCAAAATAGATACCATAATCTCAATACACCATCTACATAGAAACTTAATGTATACTTAAAAAGTATAAATTAAGATAGTAGCCTAAATAATTTGACTCGCCTGCTTGAAACGATCCTGTCAGCCCTATTCAACGACATTGTTTCACAGCGTCTGCAGGAGTCTTCTGCTATAGCAGACCGACATTATAGAGTCGAAGTCATGACATCACTCCCTGTTTAGCCTGTTCCACTACTCTTTGTAACTCAATGCAGTCATTTTGCTTTTTGTTTTTATTGGCCCTTCTGAACAAATGAATCGTGTTCCAGGGGTTTACTGTCTTTAAATAATAATTACTTAACCCAAAAGCTACTGTAGCCCCCACCCACCCCCCATACTCCTGACATATCAGAACCTCTCCTAAATATTGGCAAGCATAGAAATAAAGAACATTGATGAAACACTTTTACTCCTAATTTTTGGCCAGTTAGAAGCCATAAAATTATTTATTTTTACTTTCTTTTCCCTTTGGGCTCAGGGGTTCAGGGCATGAATAGGGGGACTGAGCAAGGAAAAACATGCATTAGACTTTCGCCATGTTGCTCCAGTATTTTAATTTGAACAGCTTAAATGCACTATAGACTTTTTAGACTCAACTTTTTTAGCCCCTGTGGTCATTTTAGAGGGGACGGCACACATGACCAGGGGAAACGTGTGGAGAGCGAATAAAGCTGGAAGAATCTAATTGGTAAA
This sequence comes from Lepomis macrochirus, assembly GCA_024633595.2. Taxonomy (NCBI): domain Eukaryota; kingdom Metazoa; phylum Chordata; class Actinopteri; order Centrarchiformes; family Centrarchidae; genus Lepomis; species Lepomis macrochirus. The sequence goes on along the minus strand of JALXJV020000023.1, from coordinate 23,753,293 downwards.
AACCTAAATTTGTAAATGCTGATCCGTTTGTGAGTATAAGCTATCCATAGCTTTCTCAGCTTCACTGAGATTTACATACAGAAAAAAGTATCTCTAGGTGTTCCTGTAAGTGATTTCTGGAACAGTGTGAACCCTGTTGAATTCCTCTGTGAATATCCTTCCATTGTGTTGCACTAATCTGCTGGGCCCTTCACGGGAAACACAGGGAACGTTTATATTGACAAGTGCGAGGACTTATTTTCATAGATAATTTCATTGTGCAGTTATCTAAAGCTGTGTGGCTAATTGAAGCACTTGAAAAATGCCCTCCTTTTCAATGACATAAAAACAAGCAGACCACCACTTATTATCTTGCTGCTCACACACATTTCAGTTGTCTTTCTTCTCATTTCCTATTCTTTAGCTTATCAGTGTAAATTCCATTGTTTAACTGTGAGCGCTGATTTCCCCTGATGTCCTCAGCTAATGCCCTGCCAGGAGGTTTTACCCTCACATAAACACACACACACAGTGTCACACACAGTCACACAAATGAACAAACAAACGCATGTCGTCACTATTCCTTAGAGGAAAAGTAGAGCAAACAAATTGGGACATAATGATCCCAGCTTCTTATGCATACTCGCATAATGAGATAACCCCTTCAGAAGGCAAAGAAACTGGAAGTTTTGTAACAAGAGACTGCAAACTTTTAAAATATAAAGCTCTTAATTATGGGATATAACCGCAGACTAGCTATGTAAATGTATTAATGCAAATGTCTATTTAAGACAGAGCAGGTTGTGTTTAAAAAGAATCAGACTGGCTGGGAAATGGTAATAGCTAATTAGCTGGCCCTGCGAAGCAAAGCCTCTGATAAATGAAGCTAGTTTACCTCAAGGCTATCTCCCCACACTGTGTGTCGGTTCAAGCAAAATGTTTTAAATGAGATAGCCGAAAGAATGCATTTCAGCGGTCTGTAAAATACATTCCTGGAATAAGTCCAGCGTGTTCTCGTGGTCACTTCATCTCTTCATTGGCCCAGCTTCTTTTTATGTCTTTTTATGTCTCCTCATCAAATGTTCTCCAGTTCCACGAGCAATACTGCACAGTCTGTAATGGACAGTTAATATTTTGGTGAATAAACTTATTTACTTGTCTTTCCAAGATTAGGATGAGAATATTATTACCTCTCTCGTGTCTGTACATTAAATACACAGCTGGAGTCTGATATATCTGATGATATTCGGTTAGCTTAGCATAAAGACTGGAAAGAGGAAAACAACTATGTGGCTCTTTCAAACTTATAAAAAGTATCACACCTCTAAAGTGCAAAAATTACAACAATGTGTCTTGTATCTTTAACCCGTATATGAAGAGAAATATAAAACTGATCATTTGTGATTTTAGGGAGAGTTGCATGTTGGAGTTATTTCATGATGAATGACAGTTTAGCTAGAGTCAGGACGTGTTTAGCCTCGCTTAGCTTAAAGACTGGAGGCCGAGGTCAATCCCCAGGAAGAGGAAACAGTGAGCCTGACCTTGTCCAAAGTTTGGAATATACACCTACCAACTGCCCCAAAGAACTCTAATTAACCCAGATCTGTCTTGTGTGTTTGATGTATGAGGAGAAATGTAAATGTGACAGTTTGTAATTTTAGGGGGGGAGTTGCATTTTTGGAGCCACTTCTTCATGAGCAACAGTGTAGCTGTAGGACACAAAGTGTGGAGGCAGGAGGAGAACTGTTGGTCTAACTCTGTCAGAAGTTCAAAAGAATGCTTCTAAAGCTCATAAATAAAAATGTTAACTCGTTCACATACAGAAATGCACAGATTTGTGGCTTTTTGACAAACAGCTTATGATGCCAGTTCGAGTTTTCAGATAAGCAGCTCAGCAGACACTTGTCTTTCTGTGAATTTTATTCAAGTCTTCTGCAGAAGGAACTCACTGGGACACACACGCATTGCAGTATCATCCAAGTGACCTGCAGTGTCTCAGCACATGCAGCTTTTTGTCCTAATCTCAGGGTCAGCACTATCTTACCACTGGAACATGTTGTCTTTAAGAGGTCCTCTGGAGGACACTCACACTAATTCTATCGTAAAGACATTTATGCTCTGGTACAGCCAGGTGTATGTTGTAAAACACTAAAAGACATGACCCCCCAGCACACATCCTAAAGCACACATTTACATTCACATACATTTACCTCCCATTGACCACATAACCGGTAAACCAGAGGGCCTTTGTGAGTAATGTTAATTACATGACAGTATTTGGAGAAAGTACTCGTCCACTCACTTGTGGCTACATTCAGCGTCAATGAACATTAACACACGTGAAAATGAATTATTTTCAAATAAAAATGGTTATTTTTAATTCTTTTTGTTCATGAAGTGTCTGTCATTAGGAAAAACACAACAAGTGTATATGTACTCTATATGTAACAGTGGGTAAATCATGATCTTTTACTTAATTTGTATTTTTATTTTTATTCATTTCATCAGTGCGGCGCCACATCTGTCTGCGCGACGTGCGTCAGATCTCTCCGCCACGGCTGCCAGGAGCTACACTTTTCCTGTCCTCGCGACTCTTAACTTCCACTAACCACAAGAAAACAAAGTGTTGCTTTGTGGCTTTAACAACGCTGTTAACACAATGTAGGCTACAGATAACCTGCAACCCCTGCTGGAGCCTGAGAACTACACAACGATCAGTATTTAATGATTAATTAGGTTATAATCAAAACTCATGTTAAGCCTAATTTTCGGGACAAACCGGACAGGAGTCAGAACAACTGCTCGTAGGTCAGAGGTGGACTGGTAATCTGGCATACCAGGTTGTTAAAAAAATAGGTCAACGTCCAGCCCATAAAACACAGACAGCGGCCCATTGAGTAATTTTCTATACTGAAATTGGATTGGTGCAATCACATCTCTTACCTCCCTCCCCCTCTGCTCTCTGTTTCTTGCGTTTCGGGCCATAAAAAAAAAAAAAAAAGAAAGACGGATGCCACCAAATGCACGAAAATAACCAATATGTTTGCTACCAGGGCTGCAGTAGCTTCAACATCAGCTGCAGTTCCCGACGTAGTGTAGGCGCAGGCACTTGAAGGACTAAAGGAGAGCCACAGCCAGGCAGAGGAGGAGGCGTGCGACAGCAAAGCAGAGGGCCGAGGGAGAGAGAGAGCAGCGGGAGAGTAGAAGTGAACCACGCTTGCACCAAGAAGTGTTAATTAAATAAAAGTGAAAAGTTTTTTTGCACAATAAGCCTGCAATGCAATGTAAATATAGAAGAAACCTCTGCATTGTCCAAAAAAAGTAACTTAAACTAAAAAAACAATAAGCTAATGATTACTGCATTATATAATATTTTTATATTCTGAACTCTCACCTGCCACCTGAATTCTGTGCTTCCCTTTATAAAGACATTTCCACCATAAATTGGAGCAGAAAATGTCTCCAGACTGCAGGAAATTATTATTATTATAATAATAATAATGCTCACAATCTTCTTGGGGATTTCTTCAATAAATTTCTAAATAGTAGGCCTATTAAAATATATTCTTTTCTTGTTGTCATGGCCCCATTCTTGTGCAATGTCTGAGCCCTTATATGGAAGGATGGTTTATTGGTGAGGGGTGTCCAACCGATTTTGGTGGGCTGCCTGGGAAAAAAATGCCAGGGCCGATTTTTTTTTTGTTTGTTTGTTTTTTTGTCCCAGTCCAGCCCTAAGCTAAGTTAACCCCCCACCCACCATCCCGTATTTATATCGAGTTACGTTAACCACCTTATTCTAGGTCTGTACATGATGCCAACATTAAAATCAACATTCTTATCTGAGTATTGGAAACAAAGCACATACTCCAAAATGTTTAACTAATCTTTTAAACCATTTTTTTTCTCTACTAAAATGTCCCTCTCATTCCTTCCTCGCCCAGGACGAGTCTCTTTCTTCTCCTCCGGGTCGGAGAACCTCCACCGCGTGGAGAGGGTGACGTGGGGGACGCGCTACGCCATCACAGTGTCCTTCACTTGCGACCCTGCACACGCCATCTCGGACCCTGCCCTGCCTGGAGGCTCCCACGGTTGACGGGGCTGCCCATCGGCTCATGACAAGCCCTGCAGCAAAGGGGGTGGGGGGGTGGGGAGACAAGAAAGGAAGAAGTGAGATTTTATATGGAGGTTTTACTCGCAGCAGTGGTTTACTGTAGCTGCACGGCCAATATCTGTCATTTTCTTTTAGTTTCAGATATCGACTCGCTGCCCCTTACTGATTGTGCTACAGAAAAAAAGGCACATATGTTCAGCTTCTCTTCTATAGAGGTCTTTTCTTATTTGTTACTGACTCTATTTTTATCTAGTTTTCTATACCACATTCCACGATCTGTCCCTCTTGATCATTTGGGGGGTGGCTTGAGCAGAAATTGCTTCTCGACTGAAAGGGTTTCAAAGAGGCTTAAGTGGGATTGTGTGTTTTCTGTGTCACGCTGTGTTTTTCATTTTAAAGGGAGCTGTCAATTCCTTGAAGACGAGATATAAATCTGGTGACTCACCTATTTAATCAACCTCTCGTCACCAACCCCACCCCCCACACCCCCACCCCACCTGACACAGGAGGTGTTTTCTTCTAAGAAGAACCCTCTTCTTTTCCAAGAGTGATTGCTCTTTCTAGCATGTTACCATTTACTTACATGTGGTCGGTGAGGACAGCTTCAAATAAAATATTGAATATAGAACCCGAAAAGTCCTTGTCTTTTTTTGCCTCATTTTCAGCACTCGGTGTCTTTGGTCGGTTTTCTCTGCAACTAAAAATCATCACACTTCAGTAACCAGATTAGTATTCACTTTTCATGAAATAACCAATATCATTTCTGTGTATACCTCTATTGATTGCTACTAGAGTCTTATCTGCACTTCCTTTCTGAGGCTGACTTTTTTGAATTGCTCGATTTTCCATACACTATCATCTGTTCAAGAAGTCATCGTGCTTGCCTTTCTTATTTTCCGCACAACTGCTCAGAACAAACCGTCTTCTCCATTCTCATTTCTGCGTTATAGATTCTGGAGTTTGAGCTGTGAATCCATCATTGTGTCAGTTTATGTATGCCCCTAAAAAAGCCATTTCAATCTTTACCTTTAAAACGGGGTTAAATGTTAATAGTATTTTCTTTGGCATTAATTAATGGCGGTTCCCTTGTCGTATCATTTCAATCATCTGATTTTCAGGGAAGTTTCTTTTTCAAGTTTGTCATGAAAAGTGTCCAAAGTCAGTAGCAGGTTGGGTTCCACTAATTAAAGTGTTGTGTTTACTCTTGTTGCATTGGATTTTGATTACTTTTCCTGCAGCCATTTTACAGTAATCATAACAAATCTACTATTTACTTATAGTCACTAAGTGCTCCACATGTGATTAGAGGCAACTACTGTTGAATCCAGTGGTTTTCTTAATGTTGGCTCTTTGCTGCAGGACATCGTTTGGGTGCATTTTGTTTATGCAGGCAGCTCTATCATTACAATTAGTTCAAAATACCAGCAGCTATTTCTATTTTAAGACCATACCAGGTGTTGTGCGCGCTTTAGCCAATTGATTTCACTTCACATATACTTTAAATGCAAACCGTCCTACTACTACATTTTAGAAATGTGAAAGTATTTATATTCCGCTACTGTTTAGAAACCTGTAAGAGTTAATCCATCACAGTGAATATCAACACATTATTTTTGTGAATGTTGTGTGAATGTTCTGAGATTTTTTTCTTTAATTCAATGGGGGTTGACTGTTATCACCTTACATTAACTGAATATTATTTACACATCCAGTAGACACGGAACAACATGATTCATTTGGAGTTGAACTTCTGGCTACCTGACAACTATTCACACTCCTTTTAGCTGTAGAGTGACTTTTCTTTTGCAGATAGAAGCTTCACGAACACAACACTGAGAGCCAATCACTGATCTGCAGCGGCTCAGGAATATATATAGACTGATTTGTGTATGTTTGAAGTCCTTAAGCTTTAGGATTACAGTCCCATGCTGAGGAGGTGTTTATTCAGCCTTTTCTTGAAGGCTTGAACTCTATTTGATGTGATGTCTCCGACAACAGCAGGGGGAAGGCTGTGCAAAGATATCTGGCTCTTTAGCTGCTAAATGCTCCATAGTTTTCACCGTCTAATGGCTTTTTGGTGCTGAGCAGGTAGCATACAGTAAGTTCATCAGAGTTAGCGTCATGGTGGCTGTGAGAATTAACACTAAAGTCTAGGGTTGGGGGGTATAAAACCAAAACACTTAGCTACAAGCAGTAAAAATGCTCTATACAGCTGAAGAGCTAGGAGATTTAAACTCTGAGTTTACCACTAAAAGTTACCCCTTTCTCATACAGTACAAATATTCATTTGACCTATTGTTAATATAAAAAGATTGATAAGTGCAGATTTAAACAGTGCTTACAGCACAATATTTCTCTTAGCGGCTCCTGAGGGACCTATTATCACATTAATTAGTGTTGAGAGAAGCACGGGAGCGGTCCTACGTGTGGAAGACGCCTGTGTGGGAGGAAATATACTTAAATCGCAAGGGTTCATTTAATGGTCATTTCAGTACACAGGGTTGTATTATTACATTTGTTGTCCCTTTATGCTACACACACAAACACAACAAAGCAAAACATAAATAACTATTCATTTTGATGGAGTGAGGGGGGATGAATGAGTCTTACTGCCTGGGGAAAGAAGCTTGTCTATAGTCTGGTGATAGGGCAGCAGATACTTCTGTATCTCTTGCCAGATGGAAGCAGGGGGAACTGGCTGTCGCTGGGGTGAGTACTAGTCTTTTAGACACACACGATGTATAGGCTAGGCTTCAATGTCACAAGGTCATTCAATACCAGTCGCAGGTGTTTCAGCACCTGGTTTAGAGTTTATAATTTACTCAGAAAAGAGGAAAACATGAAGTTGGTGCGTAGTTTTCCCATCCAAAGAGTTATCGATTCCCTTTAAGCTTCAAAGTAAATGCTCTGGTCACTGTTATTAAGCACACAATCATGGTGAATGGCTCGCGTGACATATTGATCAACCAGGTTAGGGTTTCTTTAAAAGGCCTAAATTTCAAAGGACATATTTTACCCGGTTTGTTTACCACTCCCTTTAATGCTGTCAAGATTAGTTAATGATTTCTGTTTCTCTCACAGAAGACTGTCAACTGTTCACACAATCTTGAAAATTGTGTTGACCCAACAACCCTAGCTTAAGACCGCAGTGCTGAAATCAATCCAAGGAAGGCCCTTTCAGTTATTTAAAGAGTGGAAAGCAATTAACCATTCGCTAAGACCCTGCCACTCTTAGTTACAGTAGTTTATGCCCATGAAAACTTCTAGCATGGCGCAATGCAATTACCAGTTGCAGACCTTCCCCTTAAATCTCCTCAGCCATTTTTTTTTGAAAATCTTTAAAAAACAAAATGAGGCTTGTCATTTCCAGCTTGATGACCATCAATTTTGTCAGCTGAAATGATAATAATAATGTCACTAGCAGATTTTATGTTTTTTTCAGCTGCAGCTAGCTAGCTGATTCACATTACAATAGCTGCACAAGTGAAATTGATTGAAAACGCTGTCTCTGGCTTTTTAATTTTTTCCAACCAAACTTTAAAACACAAACTTTGTAAAAAGGGTCTTAAATACTGTCTGAAGCTACAGCTGTGTCTGAGGAAAAAAGTGAGAATCTAGCGGCTGATTATCCATGTAGAAGACATGGAAATAAAGAAACAACAATGTTCTTGTATTTCAGTATAGAGCAGGTTAGTCTGAGTATAAGTATATTAGTTGGATAATTTTCATAAATTACCATGTCATTTCAGCATAGATTTAACATAACTTTGGAGAGCAACCAGGAAAATAACAAAAATAAAAAAACATAAAAAAACTTTGTACCTCACACAATTTGATAATTTAATGTTTATTGTAAGTAATTTGAATGTTGCCTTTAAATCTTTCGCGCGCTGTAACTTCTTTATGATTTAGGATATTAATTTTAATAATCCTTTTAATTTGTGTTGCCCTTTCAGTTCACTGCAATCTACAATATTTAGTGTTCATTTTAATTACTTGCATTTCCTCAGACTGTTAAAGACATTGTTGCCCATATCTTAAGATCTTGCTTTATAATTTTTCAGTTGTTTAACTCATAGATCTTTTCAATCGGATATTATAATACCAATATATTTCATGGGAGTAGAAGCTAAATCTGCTGGGGATGTACAGCAGAATGGCCTGACTCTTTTTGGATTAGCTTTGATGGCATAGGCTAAAGGGCTAAGAGCCAGAAGGGGGACGATATCAAACCATTGGTTTTGACTCATGCAATACGTTTATGATAAAGAGGCGTTGGACCAAAACCAAATTATTTTAGTGTAGATAGAGATAAATGCAACCTTTCTGTCCTATTAAAGACTTTTTTTCAGCATCCACCAATATTGCTACAACTGGATGCTGAAGATCTTGATATGACATGAAAAAGTCTTATTGGAGGAAAGACTACATTGAAACCCACTTAGTCTATGTGAACTAAAGAAGGAACCACTTTCTGAGATGCATTGCAAGCATCTTTGTATTTATCTTGTAATCATTATCGAGGATTTAAATTATTCATCTGTAGGTTTATTTGCCTGGTTTTGGTAACACAGGAATCAGAGCTGAGCACATGCTGCCCAGCATTGATTCATTAGCAATAATATCATTATACATAATGTTTAGAAAGGGGACAGTGTGTCCTGGAAACATTTATAAAATTCAATAGTAAAACCATTCTCCCCTGGTGCTTTAACAGCCATGGGCCCTTTAATTTCAGACTTGCCCTTTTAAAATACTCCTTATCAGTGTTCTTCAACCGAGGCAAAGGCAGAGGATAGGAAGAAATCAGTGGCGTCCTTGAATTTAAACTTCCATTCTGACTCATATAATTTTAAATAATCTTGTTTGATTCACATATTAAAGATCCTTTACAGTTGTGAGTAGCAGAAATCAAATATTTGCCCTCCATTTCTTTCAGCCTGAGACCTAACCTTTTCCCCGCCTTATCACTATTCTCAATCCCCGCCTTAATGTGGACAAAGCAAATGTTTCTTCAAGCAAAGATGCTCGCAGCTCTGACATAATAAGTAACATTGATTTTTTCTTAAACTCCAGCTTATTAGGATCCACCATGTGATCCCATATTAATTCACTGTGGATCTCAGAGCTGACATTCTCGTTTAAGACATTTGACAAAATGTTGACAAGAATGCCGTTTGCTAAAAACTGGGAGCATATATTAACAAAAGTATATATTTTATTCTCAAGAAGTTCAGAAATTACAACACAGCCTCATCTATGTCAGCTATCAGCTTTGTTTATTTAAAAGACGCTTAGTTAGAAATCAAAACCCATACACGCCACGAAGCATTGCTGCCTGGGGCCACAAACACTTGGCCAAACCATCTCATCTTTCATTTCTGTGATTCCATTTCTTTCAAGTGAGTTTCAGTCAATTTCATTGCAACATCACATGCCAAAGACTTTTAAATGAGAAATTATTTTATACCACTGCACTTTATTTGACACCCCATTCACATTCAATGATATCGATTTAATAGTATTAGATGTTATTTAGATGTAAAATGTATATTCTAGGCCAACACTCATATTATATTATATGAGTATAATATTGTATATTATATTCCACAGATACTAAGCCTGTTTGGCACCTCAAAAGAAAAGGGAAATGATAAAAAAACAAAACAATGTGAACACAAAAAGCAGAAAACATAATATTGCAAGTAGGTAGCAAAAGAGTGAATAAGAGAAGGAAAACAAATCCCTCCTCCATCCATGACCCAACAATGACTTGGTATAAGCGCCACATGACCAGAACTAAATTAGGTTTTCCTTATGGCTGTGTGATTTGAGGTAAAAAAACAACAACTTTGATTTCAAGTTTTTCCACTCCTTGGTGAGGTTTTTAATGAAATCCACACGACTGTTCCTGCCGATCCTCCACTCAGCATGGCACAAGTGTCTTGTCTCCCTTTTATAGAGTTATTCAGGTCATGCACATTTTCTTTGATGCTTCTGAACTGTTCCTGAACATCCTCTTCCGAAACTGGTGGAGCCTCAGCCATGTTCTGTTTGATAGTAGCACACTGATGTTGCTCAGTCTCCCCTTCTCAAACTGTCTGTTTCAGTGCTGTGCATTCGACATTCAAACGTCTGCATCCAAGAGGTCAGAATCTATTGTTTTAGGATGGGGATGAACGATGTGTTTGACAGATGTAATGATGATGTAATGCTATCTCATATAATAAGGAAGTTCAACTAATAATAGGACCATGGTGTACACACCTTATCCCAAGTCACGTTAGAAATTTTAAAACTTATGCCTAAATTTAATTTAAAGTGGCTTACAGGTAGTCAGCACAGTCAACATTAAACTGACACTAAATCTTGCTACTATCTTGTCTCCTCTGTCCTGCCTGTTTGTACTTTCTCTGCAATGCCTGTGAGGTTGTCTGGTTCATTTTTGTTTAGGTTAAACCTCTGTGTGTAACTGTCCCAGCTAAATTGTTTTGTGCATGTCCAAAAATGTATGTCGTTGCGACTGTACCGTGTTGATGCTGATTTTGAGCCACTTGTTTCTATGTTGGTCTAGTCAATTTCTTTTAGGTTTGATATTAACATTTTAATGTATTGGGTTTAATCTGTATGTACTATTGTAATCTTTTTATCTATTTAGGTGTGACATATTACCACCTGTCCACGGACAACAGATGTAAAATAGCCTTTTAGCACAGGAGGTGTGTATTGTTAGTGTGCAATGTCCCTGTTCAATAAACATGAAATAAATAAATAAATAGACACAATGACAAGCATTACTCTAAACAATATGAATACTACACAGTAGAAGTGCTATTCTCAACATTGATTTGTTTCCTTTTAAACAAAACCTCTAATCCCACAAAATGTAGTTAGTAAATGTTATGCTACACCTTCATCAGATAAACACATTGTTTAAAACATTCCTTACTCTTTTGCCCTTGTGATGGTGTGTGTCTTGGCTTTTGGAAAAGCTGAAAATGATCTATCAAACTCTTTAAATTCTGATATTTCTCTTATTTCAGCTCACACCACTTCAACATGTGGAGACATCCAAAGCTTCACAAACCTGCTGTGCCTATTTAGGGTTTACAAAGCTATAGACTAGACAGGTTTAGCAAACGGTTACTTGTACATTACCTTAAATAAATACAGTACTTAGTTTTTACTAAGTACTTATTAGTAGTTATTGGACAATAACTCTATATCCGTGTCTAATGTACATATCAGGAAAACTCTGGAGTGGATTGTGTCATCTGAGCTGTCTTAAATGAACAGTGAAGTCAGTATGCCTGCCTTGAACTTTTAAAACCTGTAATTATTACCAAGCCTTTGTTCAGATTACCTTACAAATGCCCTAACTGACGCTGTACCGTTGCTTATGGCTGCCAAACACTGGGCTCATCTCACTCTCAACAGGCTTGCTTCATGATTTGAACTGTGTAATTAATTGAACAGTGTGTCTTGATACCGCTGTTACTATTATTGGCTTGTGCAAACTGGCTGCTTTACATACCAGTGTTCACAAAGCCAACTGAGGAGTCTAGACTTTTCTGACTTGACAAAGCTCCATTTAAGGAAAGTCTCTGCTAATATAAGTAGTTCACAAACAGCTGTAAACCACTGGATAGTGGCTCAGTCTTACTATATGTTGTCCAAAATGTCAGTCTAAAACAGAACAATACAAGGATTGAACTGCAGTTCGAAGCTATTTAATCTATGGCGCTATTTTCAGAAATAGAATATCTGAAAGTGATTGTGTGTGGGCTTGTTTACACCTCAAACTGTAAGAGTATTTTTATGATTTTTCGTGAGAAAGTTATTTTCTCCAAAACAACGTGGGAACAACTTCCTCCACTAGGACCCAAATGTTATCATCTATTTGATAGCACATTTCCCAGCTGATTTTTATTCAAGCCACGAGCTCAAACACCCACACAGTTTTGGATGGTGCGCCGGATCATGGCTTGATTCATGTTAAAACCAGGCTTGCAAAGCACAACAGCGCTATTAGCTGTAACGATGAAAAGTTTATGTCCAACAAAGGTGATATGACAGACTCCTCAGGTTGGATTTTAACAACACCTGAAGAGATGACTAACACTGGCACCCTGTTTCTGTCATTTAAAGGTCACATCCTACGACTGTGCATATAATTTTCAAACACTTATTAATGTCGCCGAAGTGAATAAATGATGTTTAATTGAAAAAAAGTGCAAAAAAAAGTGTCCCTCCACCATTTTTGCACATTACAATCCATGTATTAGTAAGGAGGATTAATCTTCAGACTTTATTTCTCCCTGTGCTGCTTCAATTCTGACTGTTCCGTTTTATATACAGTGTCTCAAGTTTTACAGATCCCAGACTTTATGGAAATGCAACACTGAATCAGTGGAGTACTCTGTCAATATTATTTTATTTTCCGCTCAATATACGTCAATGAATTGACGATGCTCCACATACTGCAAGAATGTACGCAAGTGACTTCTTTCCCACAGCTGAGAAACATTACAACAGGCACCTGTTTTGATTAAAACATTAAGATGTGGAAATAGGGATTGGTTATGTTTATGAGTGGTTTGATACGATAGGTCAGTGACTTCAGGAATGAAAGCCAAAGCTGAACAGCATGTAAAGATGCTGGTCAAAGTTCCAAACTATTAAAGCTGCTATTATCAATCATTTCATATCAACAACTGATAAAATGACTAGTTGTAATGTGAAAGTAGAAAACTTGCAGATAATTATCTAAGCTGCACAGAGCTTTTCTTGCATTTGAAGGTTGTTGTTTTGGTTCAGTCTAACTGCTCTCATCGGTGTTGTTTCTACACGCAGCAGGCAGAAGAAAACACACTGTACGCCACCTGACCTGCACCAAATTGCACACACAAAGTTAGCAACATAGTGGAGTATTTAGCAGATTAAGAGCCCAGTGGAGACAAAAACAGAGCTAATAAGAGAGTAAATATTGGACCAAGTGGCCAAAAACACGAATGCTGATGTTGCTCCATGTCTGCTAGATGTGTAAATAGGTAAATATTTGCTTACCATATCAACTTTATCAATACCATCCTTAGTTTTTTTTGAGCTGCCTATCCTCAATCACCACCTGGTGCTGTTCTTTGCTACGATGAAAAAGTGCAGGCCTTTTCTTTATACTGTGTATTAAGAATTGTTAAAGGTGTCTAATACTCTCTTTGGGGAATACAGCATTGCATTGCAGTAAAACTAAAAGTGCCTCTCTCAAGCTCATGGATGAACAGACTTAGAAGGCTCAGGGGGAGAATTCAACAAATCCTTCCTAGATTTCTCATGAATCTTTAATGTATGCAGCCATAAGCTGATAAGTCCCGCACAAACCAGATCGCAAATGTAATTTACATGGAGGAAATTCTGCAAAGAGTTGTCAGACAATGTGGGGAGAAGTGAGACAAAGAAAGAAGGAGGGGCCTTTTTCCCACATCTATGTTGTGACATTGTTTGTAAAAGCACCAAGGGATTGGCTGCAATGAATTTATGCATGAGTTTGTGACAACACACACAAAAGTGGAAGTGTACCGAAGTGTCCAGTCTGACCCGGGATATTAGTTTGTAAATGTCACATCTCTAGGTATCATTCGGATAGTATTCATAATCATAAGTAATTTGACCCTACAGGTGTTTTTTCTGCCAGAGTGTTTTTGAGGCGCATAGTGGCCATGTCCACACATGCATATTACCATCTGTCTGCTGTATGTACACCCTTTGTTGAGTCATTCTGTGTCAAATCACATGATCAGATATTTTTGTTTACATTTTACATTTTGTTCAAATCAATGCATATGCTATTTGAGAACAAAAACTACGTTCTGTGAAAAAAATGTGTCTGAATTCTGAGAATTGCATAGTTTTTTTTGACACTATGGATGTTTTTATATTTGCTCCCAAAATAAAACGTCTTAGGCGGGAGGCCTACACCGTACAAAACGGTATACAACAGATCCAAATGATTAAGGGCTACAAGCAAATGTCTAATCTTCCATTACTGAACCTTAAATATGGAAAAAAGTGCAAAATGACTGGTTGTATGGGCACCAGGCAGTACCCCAAAGTATATACAGTATATGATTGTCGATGTTATACAAAATTCAAGGGCTCTAACATGAACAGAATCTGATTTTTAGCAAGTGAAGGTTGCAATTTGTTACCTTTTTGAAATGCCAAAATGGCAGTGTGACCTCGGTCCTAGCAACTGTGGGCATTATGTGTGTAACGTTCCTCCCATGTTGTCTTCAAGTTTAAATTTTACAATATGTGAGGCTTACTATGCCCACTCGACAACCACCTGCAGGTGTTGAGCACTGAAAACCAACTGTACATGTTCTGTCCACCATCCCAGGTCCAGCTACCACTGGGAGGAGATCCATCAATTGAGATGCCATCAATTGAAGAATAATCACCTTTTACATCATTGTTTTCCATTGAGTCTGAAGATAATGAACCCTGAAAATGGCTTCCTGTCTAAAATGTATTTAAGGGGCGAGAATGAAAACTTTTGTTTGGGTCTCAAATACATAAGGTTTGTACAAATGATAAAATGTACACAAAAATCTGATTGGACAGGGAATGGCCCAGTCCCTGATTGGTGAATCTAAAGAGGGCAGAGTGGCGTTACAGCAAATGTGCGAGCTGATAAGACTTTAATAAGTCAGATTAAAGTAAAAGAGCTTCCCTCCAGTGCTAGGAGCCATCTTAATTAAAGACTTATGAACTCTCCATAAAACATGAGGTGTGTTATGTATCACTCATTAAGATACCTGCAGAAGGGACCGTCACCATCTCCTCTCAGTACGTCTTAAGTCTCTCCAGATGTTAATTAAATCAGGTGACCAGTTATTGATTTTTAAAAAAAGTTTAAATACTGCATAAACACAAAGCTGTGATAAAGTATCAAAACTACACAAGTGTCAACATCCTCCATGCAGGTAAGTGGGCCACTGTTCACACCAGTTCACAGAGCGAACAAAGCCTCTTTGGAAGCACTCCGTCTCAGCTGTAGGTGTTTTTGGCACTGCATTTACCACAGTACCAAGTGTGTTTGTCTCTGTGGGAGGATGCGTGCAAAATCAGTGAACGTGATTTCCCACGGAGACTCCTGCCAGAGAACGCCTTTGTGTTCCAGCTGTGGGCTCAAATCAGTTCCTCTGAGCTAAATTCAGTCACAAAGCAAAACCCCGGTCTGGCTTTACTCACCATGTGACTGCAATGGAAATAGATTCTTTTTAGCTTTAATCAGTGATGTGATGGTAAAAAGTGAACTTCTTGCACAGGACCGCATATGTCCAAAGATGGAACGGGGCAGAGCAGTCAACTGTCCTCAAATCACAGACACTGAGGGGCCCTGAATTGGTTTTGATCATTTAATTAATTGCTAAATTGATAGGGCATTTGGTCATTATCACCTGAGAAGGGTCCTGCACTGTTAACTAAATTTGTGTCTTGCAGAGGGGTCCTGTGTCAAAATCTCATTTTAGGAGCTTTTTTAAGTTTAAGTTTCTATTATCTTCATGATGCTAATTCTTTTTTTTTAGCCTTTATATACACTTTATTAAAGACTTTAGTTTAGCTTTATTTAGTTTGTGATGATTTCATTAAACACAAATTTGTTTATGCAGAATATATAATAACTGCATTTTCCCTCTAAATGACAGGGCCTCAAGGAACTGGAGGAGCCACCTAAAGGCATTTACCGATTAAGTTTTAAATTGTGTTTTAATGGTGCATTTTACCAAATCAACTCACCACAAAATAACAGATACAAAGACGATATGGGATTGTAGGGCCCCTGGACAGTTGCCCACTTTGGTAATCCAGCCTTTGGAGTAGGTGGGGGGTCAGTAACTGCACAATTTTACCCGATGCCCCCAGTGAATCTGGCCATGCTGATGTTAACAGAACTTAGATTTCTTTCCACAAACTACATGTTTTCCTTTGAAAACACCATATTCCTTTATTTAAACCGAGTTAGCTGCTGCAGCAACGTGAATTTGTGCCAAACTGTTTGTATTGCTGTTGTATTTCCAATAAAACCCCAAATACCCTGCAATAAATTAACTCTTCAAATCATTTCTGCCTTTAACAGGAATTGTAGAGCTCCTGTTCTCCCCTGAGGTGGAAAAAGTGCAGCAGAGATAAGTGTCAGAGTGCTAATGGAGCTCAGTGGGCCTTAGGGGCCAATAAAGACCGGCATGGATGGAATAACAGTAAGTTTTCCTCTGGCTAGAAAGAATTACATTATGAGAGAGTTGGTTTTTGGAAATACAGATGAACTATAAATGAAGTGAAGAACTATAGGTCAAGTCTGTGACTTTGGCCACCAGTGCCGCAATTTTCACGGCCCGTGCGTGATGGAGAGGTTCTGGCCTACCTATTGCGGCTCCAAAAGCGTTCTCTTCCCCTTCACACCGTTCACAATTTACTTCAGCGTCCCCATAACCAGCGTCTCGGAGTTGAACTCAAACTGATTGCTGGAGGACGCAGACTTCCCCCATGAGTAGAGGCTGGGCGGCCGCTGCTTGAACGAGGACGTGTACCTGTAGAAGCTCTTGTGCCTGTTCTTCAGGTACTCCCTGTAGTTCTTGGTGAGTAGCGTATAGAGGAAAGGGTTAATGCAGCTGTTGCTGTATGTGAGGCTCGCCACCAAGTAGTTGATGCAGGTGTGTGTCTGCGAGGCCAGGCTCAGGGGCTTGGTGTGGTACAGAGGCAGCAGCTGCCAGATCCAGAACGGCAGGAAGCACGCCCAGAACACCAGCACGATGGTGAAAATCATGATCAGCACCTTCTGCTTTGGTGATCGCTTGCTGCCTTTGCTGATCACAGAGTTGCGCTGGGACTCTAAATAAGTGCGGGCTAACTTGACGTACAGGTAACCGATAATGATCCCCGGTGCCATGATGCTGGTGCCGAACAGGACGGTCACGTACACTTTATAAGCCAGTGGTGCCCAGGTGGGTGCGCACATCCTCTTTACACCCCCATCCGGCGTGCTCTTAGTTGTCTGGGCGACCATTATCATCATGGGCACAGTGAGGACCAGAGAAAGCAGCCAGACGCCCCATGCCAGACCTTTGCGATAACTCTTGGAGCGTCTCACCGTGTCCAGTGGCTTGGTGACGGCCAGATAGCGCTCCGTGCACATAACGGTGAGGGTGAAGATGCTGGCGTGCATGGTGAGGAGGTCCAGGCTGAGCAGGATGCGGCAGCCCACATCCCCGAAGTACCAGTCCTTCAGGAAGTAGGTGGACACCACGAACGGGATGGTGGAGAGGTAGAGCAGGTCCGCCAGAGCCAGGTTGATGATGGAGATGTACATAGAAGTGGCGAAGCGGATCGAGTGACACATCACCACCAGGGTGTACACGTTCCCCGAAACCCCGACTATGTAGACAAAGGAGAGAAGCGTCCCGAAAGTAGAGGTGATAATGAGTTCATGATCCACAGTCCCGGAGCCGCCGCCGCCGCCGACCCGCTGCGGACTGGTGTTTAAATTCATAGAATTATTATTCATCGCTCTGCCTGATGATCTCCTCTCCTAGTGTTTTGTTTGGCTCCGTGCGCTCGGACAGTGCTGGAGAAGTTTGGAAAGATGCGCACCGGCACAGGTTGTGTCTTGCTTATCTGCCTCTCCGCTCGCTGCCTGCTGCTCTTTTCTCCTGACGTCACCACTCTCACTCTGTGGATGTTGCATGAAAAATGTGAAAAATAGTCAACCGTCTCGTGGTTGCAACTGTAAACATAGTTCAGCTCCGTTTAAGTGTCGGCGTGTATGGTGGAGAAAAGAGGAGAGGATGCTTTGTTGGACTCGAGAGGCGTGATTAAAAATTCAGATTCATAAATGACAAATTAAAATGTTTCATTAAAAGTTTGGCATGCACTGATCTGACCTGATACCTCATCAGGACTAGGCCGTTTGAAAGTAAAAGGAAATGTTAGTTAAAGCCACAAAAGAGCCAATTTACGCAGACCTTAGGTGCATTAATTATTATTATTACTATTATTATTATTAATAAAAAATCGTTTTATTATCTCCCAATTAATCTCCACTGTGCCATTTCCTTGCTGACTGATAGATTCAACCAGTACAGATAATTAATCTTTCCTCTTGCACTGACTGCATGCGCACACGCATTATACACTGTGGGAGCTGCACACTGAGAGCTTCTGATTCTGTACCACAGATCCAATTAACGTTCTTTCTTGTGCATATGGCCCAGTCTTCGCCTCAACGTTATCATGGCGTTAATGAACGGTTCAGTGCTTTCATGGAGAAGTTCACCTAATATTATTAAAGATGATAATCATTTGACGCAGATATTCTGACATGAAAAATAATTTCAGATTATGTTGAGTACAAAATATCACATTAGCCTGTTTCTTTTTACAGATGTAGAAATATCTGTTCAGTTCAGAAAGTCACCTCAATTAAGGCACTCTTCTTAGTTCAGCAAGCCGTCTTTTATATTTAAGGACAACACTTTTGTATAAAATATAAAGCATCAGCTACTTTGCCATTAGATGAGTAATGTGTTGCAATATTTTTTTTAATTTTTAATTTTTAAGCATCCCTACATCCTATAGTCATTTTGGGAGGCAAAACATTGAAACAGACATATGTATCTTTTTTAGTATCTCTAAACAGACCTATGTCCCCCATATTATTCATAAAGTTGTCCTTTTATTATCATTTTTTCATTTCAGTGGTGGACATGCATCCCCTCTTGTCTTCCAAAATCAATGAGTATGTTCTGAGCCAGCAATCATGAACCTAATCTTTTCCAGACAGTGAAGGTGTCCTCAGACTCATCCATTCACGGGTGATTGATCTACGAGACTGACTACGATACTGTACCATCCATCTTCAAAGCTACAGGGGTGTGCGTGCTCATCAGTCCCAGTTTTACTTTCAGCTCATGGGCGGCAGCACTGGAGGCAAGAATCAGACAATGGGTTCGTACACTGCCAAGATTTTTCCAGCTTGAGATTAGATGGACCCGCAGTCATGCAGATCCCAATCACCTGAGTGACACATGTGTCCATATATTGCTTGTTCTGCTATCATATAGCAGTTATGTGATGGTAATTTGACAACGCTTGACAGAAGATCTTTTAGATTGAAATGCTGCTTAATTAAAATTGGTGGGAGTTAGTGCCTTTAGTTTGCTTTTGATCCAGCACCTGGAGAAGTTTTTGGGTGCGCACCATACACTCTGTCTGTCCACCCTGTCTGTCCAGAGCAGCACTAGAGATAGAAATCATTGGCCATGCATTAATTGGGACATGTTGGACTGAAAGTGCAGTGAGAAAGACGAGGGGGGTAAGAGACGTAGCAGTTAACACTGTGACACCCACTGTAATCTGCTTCTGTCTGTTTTTTAGTTGCTTGTTAGATTCTTCATCCTCCCTCTCACACACACTCACACACAACTCCTCTTCCAAGATAAATGATTGAATCAGATGCCACAGGACATGATTTCCAGGATAAAATTGAACCCCCCCCCAAGCTGGTAGCTCAGGTACATCATAGAACACTTGTGCTTCCTTTGATCTTGTGTGGCTCTACACTTCACAGAGTCTTACAGATAAGAATCAGATATATTTGGGTGAAAACAGTGAAGCAGGTGGGGGTGGGGTGAGGGGGATGCAGGGCATAGTGCGCTGTAATGGAGGAGTCGAGTTTTTCTTGAGCTCCGTTGTTTCTTGAAAACTGGAGGCAAGAATTGATGCTATCGAATAGTTTCCAACGACCCTACTAAAAGAGCACTGTGATTACTGATATGGGTACTTGTGCGGTGACTTACTCTGACTTACTCTCCATGTCTCCTGGGATATCTGGCCTTATGAAATGTCATTTGTTGTTCCAGAGAGATCAGGAATGCTAGGTGCTACTCAATACCTTGGTCTGTATGCAGATGACGTGATCCTGTAACTCTCTCCAACATCCAAACTTCTGTCCCTCCACTCTTACATCCCACACTTTGGCAAACTTTCAGATTGCTCCTGATTTGGTACAAATGTCTTCTGATGCCCCTTACAGATGACGTAAACTTAATTTATCTTGATGGCTATTAAAATCGGTCCTGGTGGTCACAAAGCTCAAAAATACATTGAAAAATAGAGGGTCCTACCTATGGGCCAATATTTGTGTTAGTATAATCTGAATTTGAATAATTGAGACCGGAATTTTAATTGCTAAGTTAAATAAGTGCATTAAAAAACTGAATTTGAGTAGCATAATTTGAATGTGTATCGTTTAACTTAAATAACTGTATTGAAAAAATGAATCTGAGCAGTATAATTTGAAATTGAATCAATTAGTTTATAACTGAATTCTAATAAACTGAATGTTATAAAATTGAATTCAGTTGCAACTGTAACTGTATTTGAGTTTTACTAAAAATTCAAATTATTCTATTCCAACTTTAACTCTAAATTCAGTGTCGCTTCTCTCATTTCAATTTAAATCCACAGCATTCAGTTTAAAGGCCAGAAAGACACTTCTTGGTCCTTGAGGGAGAGTAATCGAATGCAGATCAAGTCTGCTTTCTTTCCAATTCATAGTTTTCACGTGACGTCACATTCCAAGGAAACCGCTCCCTTGAAGGGCAAAAAAGACGTAAGGCATCTTTACAGGGGAGTCATGGTGTTGGTCTGTTGTTTTGCACTCCAGGTCACCGAGCATGTCATGTGACTGAAAACTACGAACAGTCAGCAGGGTGTAACTCCACTGCAAAAAGAAGTCTGGTTCCATGAGGAATAATGGCAAAATAAGCCTACTTCCCACCTGATTTATTAGCACACTTTCCTAATGAGTTTATTATCTCAATAATCAGTTTCAAGTCCCTTTGGATACAGCATGATGTTCATTTAGTAAATTTTGTTATTATTTAGAGGAAACTAGATGATAAAGTAGGGCAAAGAGTTGAATTTTTAGTGAGGCTGAAAGATAGTCTCAGATGCAACATAATTCAATTTCATCATATTATATTCAGTTCCAAACTAATAAACTCAGTTTCAAATTATGATATTCAGACCCAGTTTTTGAATACAATTATTCAAGTAAAAAAACAATGCTACTTCAATTCAAATGTAGATCTAAATGATTCAAATTGCATAATGATGGTTGTACTCCCTAAATTAATGTATCCTTTTCAAAACCTACCCATCTTCCTTTCATCCTCTTTTTTTAAGACTTTAGACCCCATAATTATGCACTTTCTTTGGGCATTTTAGGGCACCGCATATCCAAATTGCAGCTACAAAAACCCAAGTAGGAGGGTGACTTGCAATGGCTCCAGTATTTCATCACTGTTATTGGGCTTGCAATGCAAGAGCTATGATTTTTTTGGCTGAAATTGCTTGTGATTGAGGCCCAAAGGTCTGTAGATTTGAGAAAAGTGTCCTTGTGCACTGTTATATTTTAAAAACAAGACTCCAACCAAAAGATTTTTTTCCTGAATGACTCATTTAGGATTCTCAGACAAATCAGGAGGGTGTTGTGTGTCACAGATGATTCAATACACATGCCATTTTGTAATAATCCAACCCGATCGCATCTCATGCGTCACATATACACGCTTTGGAAAAGTCGTGTCTATAGTACGCAAAACGGCGATTTTGCGTGTATATGATACGCAGCAGTTTACAATAGCGTTGCAGCACAAAGGAGGCTAACCCTACCTGCTAGCACATCGGTCACATACACACGCTGCTGGGATGCGTCTCATACACCACGTACCTGGGGGCGTAAACTATACACGCAAAATCGCCGTTTTGCGTACTATAGACACGGCTTTTCCAAAGCGTGTATATGTGACGCAAAAGCATGAGAACAGGCTGAGTAATCATAATTTCATACCAGGTAAACCTGATTTTGTTTTTCAAAGTTGGACATGATGTCTGTGAAGATTCTCAGTTATCCAGGTCATAGTTATCCAATGAAGGTTAAAGTTAAGGGCAACTGGACTTGGTTGAAGATACTGGAAGACGTTACGTCCCTCATCCAAGGGACTTCTTCAGTTCTGACTGACTGGTAGGGAAAGTCAGCAACAAAGTTGGACAGAAAAATGCCTTGCCTTACCCATCTTACCAAGGCAGCATGCCTTCTATAAATGCATGTCTCTAGCTCCCACCTTCAGGTTCTTGTGTTTTCGCTGTTTTTTCTCTCTTTGCTTCTCTTCTTTATTTCCCTTGTATGTGTGTCGTGCATTATTGAAAAAAATAAAAATAAAATATAATGTTCATCTTGTACATAAAAGCAGATTGTGAAAAACAACATTTCAGACTGGTCTTGCCTGACATGTTACATAACGCTGTCATTTAAATGTTGCTGACGACATGAGAGGTTCAATCTACAGTTGCACAGGGCCATTGTGACAAACACAATGCAATACAAGTTTTCTGTATAATGGATTTACCTGGACCATGTGGAGATAATGTTTACATTCAGTGTTTCTCATCAAAATGTTTTGTGTGTCCTCAAGGCTTAACAACTTTCTTGAATTTCTTTTCTCATAAAACACTTGCAAGGAATCAAGTGTTCAGCAATAGACTAAAAATATTCTATAATGTTATGTGCCATTTCAGAGGGGGATAAGGGACTGGGGCACACTGATTGACTTGCAGCCTTTAACTGTGCAAAAAATGTTGAACTTGCTGGTACAACTGTCATATATATATTAGTAAAGATAGTAACTGAAAGCAGCAGGCGAGCTAACGATGTAGCACGTTGGTAAATGCAGTAAATGTACCGTGATCATGTAACGTTGCAGTGGGAGTTTACCTGAGTTTCCACTATGTTGTGTGAAGCTGGCTCCCCACCATTTCTATAGCCTGCTCTCCCTTTGCCTTTTTTCGGGAGTACTGTGTCGATATGCAATAATTATTGTTATTGTTTTATTGTACAGCCCTATGTTAAGGCAAAGTTTGTGTCGGAATGCACAGCAAAAGCAATGATGTCTAGTGTAAATTTTAGATGGACCTCCAGGGCTTTTGCTGGTGTGGCTCACCAACATGTTTTCATCATTCCAAAAGCTTGTTCAACAACAGAACAAGCCCTAGGGTGATACCAAATATATCTTTCCTGGACCAGGCCTTACAGAGGGTGCTTGTAAGTTTTTAGGATGCCAATTGGTATTTCTGGACAAGAATAGTCACCATCCCAAAGGAGGTAATAGCCAGCTGGAGGGTAAAGGGCCTGTTGAACAAAATCCTGGCATCATGTACTGAGCCTGGATGACCCACAAACACATCTAAAATTCTGCACGGCATCACAGATGGCCTGCATTTGTATAGATGGAAATGACTTGTAGTTCAAATAATCACGATTCTCTGTTTCCATGGAGCTTTAATTTGTGTGTGGCATCCAAGTATGGCGCCACTAGCCAGGGCAAAAGCAGGACTGTATAAGTTGACTGAAGCCTTGAGCAATGGGGTAGAGCTCATGTGACAATGGCAGTAAAATTACAGAGGAGATCTTGGACTTCATCTCCCTGCTGACTCTGGAATATTACATGCACAATGTTTTTTGGAATTCCAAAGGCAGAACTCACCACAGACAATGAAAGCCCATTGGCCATGCTATAAAAAAAACAAGTTCAGCAAGGATGCCACAGTTCTTGTCAGAGGACAGACAGCAGACCTCTGGATTATAGCAAAATAGGGGTGTCAGCATTTAAGTGTATGTACAGCCCTCTGCCCTCTTTGTATAAAAGAATAATGGTATAATAATACCAGTTAAAACAGGGATTTCTGCCCATCTCCAAGAAATATACAACTGAATTAGGTTGCAGCCTTTAATTGTGCCAACAGACAAATATTTCAACAGCAAATCAAACAGTGTGGTCTAGTCTCGGTTTTCCTTGTTATTTTAAAACCTTAAAGACATTGATTGTCCCCGGGACATTTCATCCAGGCCTAGAAAACAAGTTGCTACTCTGACATTCTTCAACAGTATAATCCCTTGTCTTTGCATTAACTGAGATTTGAAATTGGCAAAGTAAAATGCATAATAATGTTAGAACATGTAAATATGTGAAGGAGCATTTATTTTTGCCTCACTGGTCTGTTCAGCTCAGATTCTGGGTGAAGTTTTCGCTCTCCCTTCTCCCTAACCTGATCTGCTGTTCACATTCAAACAGAATTTTTATGTTCGTAGTCTGCCATCTGTCACTGTCGATCCTCTGATATGCGATATCGTATGCGATGTTAAACTAAAGTACAAGGATGAGTTTATTAATGTCGACTAAGCATGCCTGAAAAACAAATACAGAAACAGACTAAATGCTCAGCACGACCTCAGAATGGCACTTTCAAAAACGGAGCCCAGAGTATAGATGAGCTTAACCAGCCACATACCTCTCATAAAATTCATGTCAGCATCGTTAAAAAAAAAAAAGACATTTTGGTGTTGATGCTGAGGGATGTTGAGAGGGGATGAGAAAATATGAGTTGAGAAAGGGGTGAGACACAGAAAGGAGAATAGATCATTTTTGTTTTTGTTTACTTTTATATAGAAATAAATACATTTCATATACATTTTAAATTCACGGTTTGTGTCCTTTATCTGTTGTTCATAAATGTAGATGTTACAGCAATTCATGATGTTTTTCCATCAGTTTGGGTTCCAGTGAGACACCAGATTTGTCTTTTGGGGATTAAGCTTACATAGCAACATACTAAGGAAGAATCTACAAGATTAGTATATAACTGTCACAAAATGCATTAGCAACAAAACAACATAACAGTACAGTAATGTTAATAAATTATATTTATAAGTTAAATGCAAGAGTTAAACTGTTGGCAAGAAGGTATATTGCATCACCTGCAACATACTTGTGCAACAAAAAGGGATTCAATTTTAGTCAAAAGACTTCACTGCGAGTTGGAAATGTTTCAATTTGAGCAAAATGGCTTAAGAGTCTAATTTTTAATTGACATGGACAACAGGAAACAGGAGAAAGAGAGAGAGCGAGAGAGCAAGAGCGAGAGAGAGAGAGAGACTGAAGAAAACAAGAAATAATTAGAGTTGGTGAGTTCTGAAATCAGTCAGAAATCTGTTTTTGTTCCATCTGAATACAATTTAACAGAAACAACAACTGATAAAACGCCATGTTCCTTTCAACTATGCTAAAAAAAAAAACATGTTAAGTTAACTGCTCCTAGCAACCACTACTACAGCTTCCTTGTTAATGTCACTCATGCACTGATTGGTTAGGACCAAAAAAAAACTAATATAAAAAGGGCAAACATGAAGACAATGTCTGACAGAATAATAAATTGAAATAAATTTGCAACTCAGTCTTAAATTCGTAAAAGTCGTAAAAGTTACTTTTTTGGTGAGGGTGACATATTCAAAACTCGTGTTTCCCATGTTGTGCTACTTAAACTGCTAAAGGCTGTGTTGTAATGCTGATGAGAAAATTTCCTGATAAAAGGAACCCACAGACCCCGCAGTGCAGGAAGTAGGCACAAATTAAAGTAAGTCCCACAGCCTCACTAATGCGGGGCAAGTACTGTATGTTACACAGTATGTCACTGTGGCTACAGCAGAGAGATGATGACTTCTCATTTTTCTCATGTGTGACCTTTTTATTAGGAGGTCTGAATGTGCATTAAGTAGGATTTGAATGAAACGAGGCACACAAATCATGGGAATCAGGGTGACAGGTCAAAAGAAGACAAGGAGGGAACAGGAAAAGAAGAGTGGAAAGAGATGGGAGAATAGGGTAGAAGAGAAAACGTAGGAAGAAATTGTGTTTTTCTGGTGAAGAAGAAAAATGTAATCTCCATCTGAATGAATCAGAAGTGTGATGAGAAAAGGATTTCTGTCTATCTGTATCTAAGCAGAGATGGCTTTATGCCAGTAAAGGTCATCCTCTATTTTCAGGCACTATAAGTCTTACACAAGTGGCGAAATATGCAGCAAGTTATACTCAGAGGCAAGGGAGGGAGGAGGTATAATTTATAATTGTGTAATTATGTAAACATGTAAACATAGTTTCACTGTACAATGCAGGAAAATCCCACCAGCATCATCTGCAGAAATGGTTGGAGAGCAGTAACAGGTTGACACCACGTCTGCTGCTTCCTCTGAATTCATCAGCGGTTTGATCATGCGAGAGACACTGTGTGTTTAGCAGCAACTGCTGAAGATGGAAATGCGATGAGGTGTTTGATACATTATTTACAAGGTGCTTTATATCCAGATTGTGGAATGACACTGGAGCATAGACGGGAAAAGTCATTAGCTGAATGCCGCTTTTTTTCCCCCCACTGACCTCATTTATGTTCTGGGATTGATTGGCCACTTGTGCCCTGTATTGCCCACACTCTGTGGTGCTTTATGCAGTGAAGGGTTTGCTGTGTCCTGAAGTGATACATTGCCGGGCTGAAGGGCTTACTTTTTTGCCTCGGTTTGCATGTATATATATATTATATATATATAAATAAATAAATGCAGGAGCATCTAAGGGCAGCGCTGGCATGACAGGGGACAGGAGACAGGGATCAGAGTCAGTGCAGGCGGAGAGGGAAAAGAAAGAGACTAAAGATAGCAGGCAACATTAGGATAACTACAGTAGATATGCGCTGGCAAAAAAGGCAGAGTGCAGACTTGCTGATGTAGAATCTAAAATGTGGCAGAGAGGAAATTGCAATTCTTAGTATTGGTAGAGCTCTTGATTTTGGAACAGGTTGCAGCTGGTGGAGCTCTGATCTGACTCCAGCACACCTGTCTCCACTCAGACAATCACAGTCACACACACACACAATGGCGTGGCAGGTGACGTCAGAAGAACATAAGGATGGCATTGTTTTCACTTGCACACAAATGGCCTGATATGATGTCCACCTGCATGCGCATGACCTGTGGTCTCCTAGCATTCATGAGTGACGTGCATGTGTGGGATGTGGACATGTTCTTTGACTGAATTTCAGTGCTTCTTTTTCCTTTTGCACCGATTATGTCACCATCATGTCCACGGAGGTGAACTGTTTTGGCTTTGGGTCTGGTTTTATGCGTTGTATTTTGGGTGCAGTGCATCCTCCCATTTCAGATGTACGGACATGGACAAAATTGTTGCTACCCTTCTGTTAAAGAAAGAAAACTCCACAATGGTTCCTGAAATAACTTAAAACTGACAAGTAAGTAATAATTTACTGAAAATTAACTGATGAAAAATCAAACGTTGCTTTTGAGTTGTGGTTCAACAGAATCATTTAAAAAAAAAAAAAACTAATGAAACTGGCCTGGACAAAATGGTACCTCTAGAAAAGATTGTAAATAATTTGACCATAGGGTCATGCTAAACGGTAGGGTGCCAACAATTTTATTCAAAGTCTGTATATGATTCCTTGTCTGGTTGGAAAAATTCAGAGGCATCTCTTTTTAGTATAGCCAGTTTTTGCAGTAGATCAAGACAGAGGACAGGTTGTCCAGAATGCCAATAGGTTGGTATTAGGACTCTAGTGCCAACTAGAGTATCTGTGATCCAAATGGGCTGGGAGACATATACTGCCTTGTCTATTTATTGAATTTCCTGCAAACCTCTGTTAAAACTTAATATAAAATTTTGATATGACACACACACGTTCTACTATCCCAGTGGGGGCATCTCATTAAAATAATTCATTCTCTTGCCCCTTACCTTAACCATCACAATTACATCCCTAATTTGACCCTTGCCCTTTGCTTTGTAACTAAACCCTAAAACCAAGTCTTAACATACAAAAAGCTGTGTCTACCCATGGGGGACCTAAATTTTTGTGACACAAGTCCCTATCGGTTTGTGCGATTAATCACATTGTTGAAAATTGAATAATGAATTCTAAAGCAGTGTATTGCGGACTTTTAACTTAAATCTACAGCCATACACAAGTGCAATAACATGTGGTTTGCAAACACTTTAAACAAATAAGGTGCTTTTTACCAGCAGTATTCTCTTTACACAATATTTCTTGTAAATCTCAACTTAAACATTCATTTAATCAAATCAAATATCAAACCAAGACTATTTGCCACTGCAAGGGCATTACCTTTTATCTAGCTAGTTAAAGCAAGTTAGTCCAGAATCATGATCATAACAGGCACTTTCTCAGCAACAGGTTAACTTATAAATCTGTTCTCTTGTTTTTTTTCTGAACAGGTATCAGCAGAAACATGTTTCTTTTAACAGGGAGCAGCAGAAACAGTCTATGTTCAGTAGCAAGTGTCCCTGTTAGAGTGAGGTGAAGCGGTCAGGCACAAGGCGTAGCGACAAGCGCGCACATCCCCGTGAAACTGTTGCGGTTGTGCTCGCCTCATGTACACGCCCGCTCACTGCCGGAGTTGAATTGCCTTGAACGCACAGAAGCCGTTACTATGGTTACCATCCATAGAGCACCTGCTGTTTACTTGTCGATTGTCTCCTGTCTAATCTCCAGAGCAAAGAGCAACCCCGCGGGGCCAGGCGACTACATTTTGATTTTAAGAGCATTCCTAAGACTGAAATCTTCCCCAATACTAACCAGCATGCAGTGTGTAGCTTATCCACTTCACTGTGGCATTTGATCGCTTGTCTTGCTTCTGTTTCTCTACTTCTCCCACATGCTGCATCCAACGTAGTCTGCCAAAGCCTCCCTCCATTGCTTGTTTGGGTGGGTGATTTGCAGGCTGGTCAACATCCCCTGATTTTCAAAATAATTAAAACTGCGTTTATGTGCGATAAAATAATTGTCTCCGTTGATTAATGCATTAACGTGCCCAGCCCTAATAAAAACATGAAACACACATACCCTCTCTAACATACACACACACACACACACGCACGCACACTCAGATATTACAGTGTACAGAATTGGTTACAGAATACCGACCGCTATCCTTGAGCTTTTTGACTTGATATTTCTCCTGTGCCTCTAACAACCATGAGCATTCGAAACCACTTCTTTAGGGAATTTCATCATATCCATGACATTCTTCTAGCATAAACCACATATGCCAGGTTAATTTAAATTCACCATGAATAGTGTATATTCGTCACAGACTAATGCAATATCATGTGTGCATGTAAAACAATCATCAAAGCAATGCCTGGGAAATAATTTCTCTTTCTTGAGCCACTGATTGCTTTTTCCCTCATGTCTGGGACTCGACCATGCAAGTCAGAAGTGTTTTGAAAATACTTGTACATAAAATAAATAAAAAACTTAATTAGATAAAAAAGAATTTTACACAACCTTTAGAATGACATTGTAAGTACTCACCATCGTCAAGCGCTATTTCTACAAAATGCAGGGACTGTTTGAACTGTCTTCAGACAAAGATGATGAAATGCAAAAGGTCCTCAGGGAAAGTCATGTTGGGGACAGCATAGTCCGGCATATATAGGGTGACAACACTCCCCCACATATAGTCTTATC
Source organism: Lepomis macrochirus (assembly GCA_024633595.2). NCBI lineage: Eukaryota > Metazoa > Chordata > Actinopteri > Centrarchiformes > Centrarchidae > Lepomis > Lepomis macrochirus. Next base: position 23,723,751 of record JALXJV020000023.1, on the reverse strand, counting down.
TTTGATGTCTTTGTTAGTCTGGTGGATCAATTGACAGTATTTTTCACGTAACCTTTCACATCCCATACACCGAATGTCATTTATTACCACCCTATATCAAATGTAGTTACTGTGGGAAACACAGATGAAACCATAAAAAGAATAAGTAAACAAAAATAAATAAACTACTCCCGTGGAGGGGTGGGTGAAGCGAAGAGGGAACAAGCCTGTTAAAACACACACACACACACACACACACACACACACACACACACACACACACACACACACACACACACACACACACACACACACACACACACACACACACAGAGGGATGAAGAGGAGTGTGAAACATACACATAGAGGGGAGTGTCAAAGAAGCACACACAGTGAAAAAAGATTTTTCATTAACCATCTCATTACATTTAACAGTACTGACTACCCCTCCCTAAAAACCTGAAACAATTTCACAACGACAGAGGCACAGAGTCCCTTATAACCATAGTAACGCTGTCATTCCTACACGGGAGCACTGCACAAGAGGAGAGGAGAGACACTGTGGTGCTGAGAGCCTTTGACCGACAAGACCTGCATCATGTGATCATCATTTTGGTGGAACATGTTTTTAAAACTTTAATCTAAGGACTACACACAGACACCATGCACACCATGCAAGTGCACAAAGCAGGAGCAAATATAGTTGATACATTTTGGGCAGAAAATCATGCCCTGTCTCCTCGTCCTAGGAGTATATTTCATTTTTAGATCTCATTTAGCTCTTTGAAAGCTGAGATTAAAGAGTTGAACCTAAACTAAAATGTTCCTTATTTCTTTAAATGTCATATGTTGTTTTGTTTTACATGTTTACCTTTTGGTTGCCATGGTTTTTTGTGTGTTCCTTTTTCAATTGCATAGTTTGCGGTCACTGAGCCTGTATATGATTAGGATCCTCCTCTGACAGTAGAGAGACATTCTGCCAAGATATCACTTTTTTAGGGCCCGATAACATTTTGAGCCACTTTTGAGCATTTAATTTCCTTCCAATGTTCCAAATGGGGTTCTTTACACTTTTGCTTTACTCTGATTGGTGTTTGGAAAGCGGTGTTGTTGTGAGACTGGTCAGTGTGTCGGGGGGGTTCAGCACCAGCTGACATTAGTGGACTATTTCCTGAGCTCAGCTCTTGGTTTTAGAATGTGTCTTGAAGGCTGGATTCCCTCACCTTTGAATTTTCATATATTAAAAATAATTTGGAACTTGTAAAAAAAAAACCCGAAACAGAAGTCTTTAAGGACAATTCTTGCTCTGAAGTCTCATAAGAGGCGAATTGTTGCAGGGAGATGACAGTGGAAACGTGAGTCTGAGTTGTTGGTTGTGATGGAGTCACATTAGGAAAGAAGTCTTGCAAGCATTTCCTCTACTTACACAACAAACTCCTCCCTCATTTCCAACGGCAACTCCTGCAACAACTCTCCTTGAGCAAGACTTCTGTTACTTGTTAAAAACATAAGGTAGCACTGGCAGTCCCTCATAGGGAGTCTCTTCATGATGTTTTTAGACCCCACATAACAGTCAGAGCCAGTCAGGGTGAAAAGAAACACTTTTTTGGGGAGGTAATTGGCCCAAAGGAATATGAAATGTGAGAAAATAGGGCCCAGGTTTAAAAATACCTTAATAACCCTTTAAGAGAGTATTAAGTTTTCAGGCTTGTCATCTGAAACTGTACTTATGGTGCTCTGCTCCTCTTGATAACTACTTTGAAAAACTGAAAGGATTTAATTTATAAAGCTTGGTTTCTTTTTTGTTCTCAGTTATCCTCAACGGAGTGTGTTCACTAAACTTCTTTATTTTATTCTTACACCTCTCTATATAGTGTTTTACGCACTGGCTTTTGTATGTAAGTTAAATGTTCCTTTACTTTTTATGCTGGTGTATTAGGTTGCTTCTTTCTATGAGTACAGCCTTTTCATTTGTTGTATTTGTTGTTGTAGTTTCACTCCAACTTTTTTGCCTGCTCAACTCTTTCTCCCTCGCCAGTTTTTGACAGCCCACCCTCTTGACCCACCGTTTTTTTCTGATGGTTTGGTTGTTGCTGCTGGACTTAGTCTGACTACTTAGATTGTTTCTCCAGAAACAAAGGCACAGATCAATGCATGGCTAATGTAACTGCTGACTCAAGTACCTCTTAATTCCATATACCTCTAAATGCCTTTTGCTTTCTCAGAGGTACTTTCTGCCAACTGAACACAACTACTGCTGCTGCTATTACGGTGCTCCACATGAATTCCACCACTGTTAAGTGGCAAACTGAAATACCTCAAAGTTCAAAATAGGAAATGGTTTTGCAGGTGGTGACCACAGAAAATTGCTCTCTCCTTATCCTTCCTGACCTGGTCTCTAGTTTTGCCTTTTGCCTGTGTCCTTATCACTACTGGTTATATGAGGCGGTACATGCAGCGAAAGTCATTATTGTTAAAGAAGATGAACAAATTAATGAAAACATGGTCGTTAACTGAAATAAAAATAAAAATGACTCTTTACAAAAAAATTAGAATTAACTGAAACTGCTTGGTAGGTTCTGCAAAACTAGGCTTACTAAAATAAACAAAATGGCGAAAAATGAGTTTTCGCCTTTGTCCATTTATTTTGTAAGACATACAAGCCCATATTTTGGGATATGATGCTGGGTGGAACTGATGCTGTGGGGCAGTTGGTCTGGGTGTGATTAGACGATAGGCACCTGTTGGTGAGCTTGGGGTGTATTATGCTTATGTCCTGCGTTTGAAGAGCTGGCAGGCTGCATGTCGAGTGGCTGTCCTGATGTGAATGAGTCACATTTGAATCGGAATTGATGTTCGTGCTTCATTCGTCAGGAGAGCTGGGGTCAGAGCGGCATCTGGCAGGAGCGTTGCAGGTGGTGGACTGCTGTTAGGAGAGCTTTTTGGGAGCACACTCATGTAACGTTAAGGGCAACTTGGAGAGGGAGGCCCAAGTAGGGATCGGCTACGTGGCTGGAGGTGATGTTTTCTACTATTTTACAAAATAATGTAAATGCAGTAACTGTAGACTATAGAGTTAGCTGTTAATTAAGTTTTGTTTTGTTTGGGTTGCATACTAAGTCACTGCCTTGGTGTTTTTGTAGTTGTTTTGCTCTGGGCCCTGTTTCAGAAAGCAGGCTTAACAAACTCTGAGTTTATCCCTGAGCTCTGAGTTGATTGAGCCTGAGGTGGGAAGCCGAGTTTTCGGTTCCAGAACAGCTGATCAGAATTAGTTCACTCAACTCTGAGTATGTTGAAGCTGATGGAAGTGCGTGTGGGGATGGAAAAAAAGCCATCATCAATGGAGCTCCGATACTATGATTCACCATGTAAATAAAAGCAGAGCCTCCATTTTAATTGGGTGGAGCTAGTAAATATGAATGCATGGCAACACAGACCATGATAGGCTATTTATGTTATAACGCAGGAGGGAGGAAGGAGTCAATCCATTAACATTATTACTTTTTATACAGCAGTGCTCATTCATAATTTATTAGACTTAACTTTCCTTAATAAATGATAAGTGCATTTGATTTTTAAATAGGCTATTTATTCAGCTGTTACCTTTTGGGAAAAAATGCCTATTAATAATTTTTTTGCAGTGGGAAATGTGTCTTTAGATTAAAACTGACATCATAGATTTTATTCTGTGCTGAGGATGTGCAGAGATCTGTCCTTACATCGATGACAGATTGACCATAAAAGAACTAAAAAAAAAACTAAGAGCCCATTTAACAAGGATTTCAATGTTTCTAAAGATGTAAATGGTCCACTATTGGCGCCCAGTTCTCTTCGCAGATGAGAGCAGGTTCACACTGAGCAGATGTGACAGGCGTGAAAGAATCTGAAGATGCCGTGGTAAACGTTATGTTGCGTGAAACATTTTCCTGCAGTGTTGGTCTAGGGAGGCATATTCTTTGAGGGTCGCACAGACCTCCTTGTGCAAGCCAACATAACCCTGTCTGCTGTTAAGAACTGGGATAAAATCCTCAGAGCCATTGTTAAACCTTTTGCTGCTGCAATAGGCCCTGAGTTTCTCCTGGTGCAGGACAGTGCCCGGCCTAATGTGACCAAAGTGTGTTGGCAGTTCTTGGACGACGAAAGGATTGATGCCATTGACTGGCCCTGACTTTCTGCAGACCTGAATCCAATTGAGAACCTCTAGGACATTATGTTTTGTTTTGAAATAAGATTTTTCTTCTTGTGTTATCCTTAACAGTTCTGATGAATGTATTGTCACTGTGGTTGATGTTTTTATATGAATTTACAATATTTCTGAATTCTGTGTAAGTTGACACAAAATTTCTGGTACATTGTCGGAACACGTTTTAAATACTAACCCATCTGAACAGTGGTGGGTTGCCTACATCTGTCCAAAGCTATTTAATAGGCTCCAAGCCACTGCTTCAGAATTTGAATTACACAAATACAGACCTCAGTTTTACAAAGACAAATGGACAGTACTAGACCATGCAATTTCCTTGATAGTAGTGGGAGACTCGAAATTGAGGTGCACAGAAAGCCTTTGGACCTAATTTTAACCTTGCGCCATGAAGCAGAGAAAATATTAACATACACTGAAGCTAAAAATCAGGCAACAGAAACACATCACCATTGATGCTTTCTGAACGTGGTCCTCAATCACAAATCAGCTAACAAAGCTGTTCCACGGCAGTTTGAGACATAGAGGGACCTGCCTTAGATGACACTGTACACACCAGAGCTTGATTGTGTCTGATTGGGCTGTTTGTTTGGACTTTTCACAACTTGTAAAAACTTGTGTGTTCGTGTGCTCCTAAGTTGGAATGTGGAATCAACATGGACGCTGTCGTGGAAATTATATTCCTGGTGAGGGGTTGAGCAAAGAATTGAGTTACAACCAACCGTTGTCTTTGAAGAATTTATTTACCAAAGGAGAATAAACAGAGAAGTACTGAAACACATATACAGCTGGTCCAGAGACCTGCCGCCTAGGGCAGCATCGGGCGTCTGGCCCCGAGCAAAGGGATGCATTATCATTTACACAGTCTAGGTTTCTATGTTTTGGGAAACAGAGATCCTCTCTCAGCCTTGAATGAACATTCCAGGAGAGGAACAACAAGAGAGGGAGAACACCAAAACAATCTCACAGCTCTGACCTAAGCACTAGTAAATGTGGGCAGACCAACATAAGGAGTATGAGAGGAAAGGTTAAGGATAAAAACACAATACATATCAATAACAATAATAATTATATTATTAAAAGATCATACATAAAAGATTAAATGTAAGAGGACCCAATTTTCTGCCATAACAGATGCTTCTACAAAGATGTGTTGGATTAGCATTATCAACCAAAACGCAGACATCTAGTTCAGTCTGCATGGACAGCAAACTAACCGTTATAACCATGTTACAAATCATGTTTGCAAAATATGTAAATGCAATATTTGGTTTTGCACCAATCAAAGTTCTGTATACTTCTTTATGTCTAATGTACGCTTTATTTCGCTTTCTGCACTGAAGATTTAAGGAGGGGGGGGGAACAAAACGGTTATTCCGACACCACATAACGGAACAATTCCAGCCATGAATTGTGTGTCAGATAGCGCTAAATTTCCAACTACTGATGGAAATATCTGGCTCTTTAGCTTCCCCACTATGTTTACGAGCTACTGTAGTTGCTGACATGCACCATCAGTCGCTGCTCACCCATCTCTTTCAGTGCGCAGGAGAAGCTACAGTGGGAAAACACGCTCTGTGTGCTCTTGTGATAAATAATACACGTGGACCTTCATTTGTCCAAATTTCACGTCTCTTCTTACTTCCAGTAAAGTAAAGTAGACCTGGGTTCAATCCCCCACGGTGACCCATCCACCGTTGTGTCCCTTAAGACACTTAACCTCTAGTTGCTCCAGAGGCGTGCGACCTCTGACATGTATAGCAACTGTAAGTCACTTTGGATAAAAGCGTCAGCTAAATGTTAATGTAAACCAGTCGACTACTCCTACTAACATTACTTCTTCCTTTTTTTGTGTGAACACTACGTGTTCAATGTAGTGAAGAAACACGCTCTGTGCAGTGTTTTGTCTGTTTGGGCTACAGTAGAAACATGGCGGCGTAACATGGCAACATCCGTGTATGAAGACCTGCAGTGTGTGTAGATAGAAAGGGCTCATTTAAGATAATAAAAAATGTTCTGTCACAACTCCTGGCTGAGAAAAAGGTCCAAAAGCAGATCTTGGCAAGGTTTAACAGTTTATTGAACAAAGGAATAGTGCTGGAAAGTTGGCGCCAGAGAGGGAGGTTCCTTCCTTGATCCAGGGCAGGAAAAACAGAGCAAAAAAAACGGCTGCTGGCGGCCTTACGGACAGAGCATACTGGGAAAAGGTCCAGGCAGCTGACGGGTAAGGTGTTTTGGTTATGCTAAGCGTGACAGTCAGACAGATCAGAAGACTGGCACAGGTTATCAGAGAGGCTGGTGCATGACATGACATGCACGTTACTTCACAACGATCCGGCCGGGACTGGATGTCTGAGGCTCTCCTAAAGCCATGGCAGATTGCGATACTGGTCAGGTGCGATGAGAATAGGTTCAGGTGTGAGAGACCGCAGCAGAGCTATACTTTTATGCATATAGATAATACAATACTTACTTAATACTCCCCTAACCAACCCAGTACATACTGTATATGTTTGCTCATGTGAATATTTTGCATATCTCTGCACAAATTGCATATATTTTATGTGTATTGTTATGCACCATGTGAAAGCAAATTCTTTGTATGTGATAACCTACTTGGCAATAAAGCTGTTTCTGAGTCACCATTATAAGGTCTCATAGTGAGCAGCTAAGGTAGCGGTTGTCACTCTTGTTGTTTTGTTTGCTGCTAGCAACTTTTGTAAGGACTTTGCTGTTTTTCTGAAAAGTAAATAAGAAAAAATTCCTACTTTGACATCCCCCAGTGGTAGTATCAAAGAGGACGCGCTACCAAATGGCAGTCCTCACTGCTGTAAGCCATCTAAATAATTACTGTAATCACATAAAAATTCTACACTTAGTGGCTTCATACTGTTGAACTACACTTGTGACAAACTTGTATGCACACATACAGCTACTTGTGCACTACTTGTATGTGTATTACAAAAAGGTTTATGTTTTCATTCACACAGCACAGCTCCTTCTTGCATTAAGTTGATTCCCTCCAGACATGGCAACATGCTTACTGTGCTGCACTACATATAGCTGCACCTGTAAGTATGCACATTTATTAAACCTTGCAATTGTGTTTTAAATCCATAATTGAATTATTGTAAAAGTATGAATTTTCACATACATCCGACTAGTTACAGAAAATGTGTTTTCTCCCAGTCCACACACAGGTGTGCTAATGCACCTCACGAATGTCTTTAACACATTTTTTTTGCCAAAAACAAGATTTGCCTTTCAGCAAGACAAGAACCATGCACATTAAGCTAAATATGCACATGAATGGCTGTAAGAAATGAATGTGAATCTGCTAGATTTACCAAATTAAAGTCCATATTACAGTCAATGTCAGAATACGTGGCTGGACTTGAAAATTTACATTTTTTTTTAACCAACCACTTATGTGCCTGTGTGACCCTAGTGCTATGAGGAAATTTCACCAACTGCTAGTGCTATTAAAACTTGCATTAATATGAACATTTAGTATGATTCATGGGAGACTATAAAACTGAAACCATGTCCAAAATGTAATAAATCCACAAAAAATTGCCTACAGTCAATCAAAGTTAGACCTTTGTTTTCATTTTGTTGAATTATGTCCAAAATGCTCCAGTGGTGGACATTAGGGGTTAACCTGAAGAATTCAAGAATGAAGAGGAAAATACAGCATCCAGATCATCACACACATTAACCCAAAGTGCTGCCAAAGTTGCCTTTCCATGAATACTGACTTGAAGAGCGTGAATATTTTTGCTAGATGAAAAGTCATGTGATCAGCGGACTTCTTACAATTCATCCTTGTTAGGATTTGAGTTGTGTGCTGTTGTTTTTCGTGTTTATTTGATATTGCCTTGGTTTTGAGTTTTGTAGTCTGTATTGTTTTGGTTCATTCGCCTTAAGTTTCTTAGTTTCTGGCTTGTCTCACATCTTAGTTCTCGTTCCTGTACTTTAGTTCTTGTTTTGTGGTTTCCTATTCTGTGTACTTATGATGGTCTGTCTTAGTCCTTAGTCTTTTGTCTCAATGTTAAGTATAGTCTTGTCACCTATTTGGTCCCGTCTCTGTTCATGTCCTTATATTGCTGTCTTTGTGTTTTTACTTTGGTAGATCTGTCCTTGTGCATCCTGTGAACTTTACTTCCTGTTTTATTTTGTTAACTTCCTGTACCTGGTGTCCTTGTCTAGTTTTACTTGATTACCTGATGTGTCTCAGCCGTGCTTCTCTCCCCTGTTGTCCCTCTCTCCCTGCCTGGTGTTAGCCTCATGTCTCTCACCTGTGTTGCTCCCGCCCTGCTCGTTACCTCTGTGTATAAATGTTTGATGTTTTTGTTCAGTCCTTGTCCGGTCATTGTTGATGTTACCCCTGTCAGTCATGGTTCCAGTCTCCCCGTCTCGTCTGGCTGTTTTCTGCTCTCTGTGTTTTTGATTACCTGAGTTGGATTTTGGTTTCGTTTCATTTTGGACTTTTTATGGACTCAGCCACTCCTTGTAAGTGTGCTCGCTTTTTGTTTGCCTTTTGCTACAATAAACCCTCATTTTGAACTGAACTACCTCTGCCTCAAGTCCTGCATTTGGGTCCTCCAACCTGCCACACCACCATCAAACCCTAACAATCCTGAGGGGAACATGAATGACTGTGCCATATGTAATCCATCCAATAGTTGCCAGGCCATTTCATTAAGAACAAGTCAGAGGATGCCCACATTTAGCAGGATTTTAATCTGGGAAGCATGAATGTCTGTACAAAGATTCATGGTAGTCCATCTAATAGTTGATGAGGTATTTAAATTTGGACCAACATGCCAGATTTGGAATCAGTGCTGTGAAAAGCAGCTTTCAGGCTACAATAGAAGATAAAAGACATCGCTACTGTCCTGACTGAGGAGCAAAGGTGACCCCATGTGACCCTCCTCAAGATCTTCCTCCTCATCTATAAAGCACTTAATAATCTTGCACCATAGTATTAAGTGAACTGCTTCCTATAACTCTGCTAGGCACCTCAGGTCCTCTGAGCAAGGTAGCTAGCTGCTAGCTAGACCGCGTTCTAAACTGAAACTAAATAAAGAGAAAATAAAGAGTTTGCATAGGGTGCACCTTCTGTATTAAAATGGTGAAATGTCAGTTTTACTGAAATCCCATCCTCATCCTCTCAACCTCATCACTGTTATCATTATCATAGTTTCCTAGCAGTGTGTATTAATAGTGTGTGATTAATAGTCTGCCAAATAATAAGACATTGACTGCAGATGTTTTACTCTCTGTCATTATACTGTCACAGTTCGGGTACTTGTCTGTTTTATCCCTATGACAGCAGTATCCATCATGAGAAATGTAGAAACATTCATTGAGTTTCAGAATTTCATTTGCCTTTATGAAATACATATAAGACATGAGAAACATAAAAAGAGTTAGATTAGTCCTGTAATGAGGCATAAGTAATTTCTTTACCCAATGCAAACAGCTAATCAACTATTCAGAGGGGCATACGGATGGTTAAGCATAATCAGAAAGGCCTGAGCATGGCAACAGTCATGCAATAACTCGGCGCAGTCAGCGTGCAGGTATTGCCCTACAGGGAACAATCGTGCACAGTGATGACTTGTCTATACTCTGTCTCAGCGATGAGCTCAAAACGAGGATATTAGCTAAATTGTCCGGGGAGAAAATCATGCAGACTGTTCAGATTCTGAGCCGGTAAATGAGGGCATGAGGCCCTGATGTGAATTCTTTGTACATGCAATTTCCGGAGGGGTTTTACATACAGGTATGTGCATATAATACTGCATTTGCAATTTTAATAACTTACTGTATTAACCTAGCCCTGTGAGAAAAGGCAACTATTTTTGCCCTTGTTTCAACACTCTCCCTCTCCGGAGAATCAACATGGACGCTTCTAGAATGATTTGTTTGATTAGCATAATCAGAGCACACAAACAACATGCAAACATCTACATGGTCAGCAAAGTAACCGTTTTGCTGACTGCTCCCTTTGCAAGCACGCACAAGAAGCTATGGTCTGTCGGCTCTTGTGATAAATAATACATGTGGTCCTCCATTTGTCCAAATTTCTCTTATTTTCTTACTTTTAATAAACCAGTCAACAAAACTACTACTACTACTACTACTGTCATTACTTCTTCTTCATCGTACATATTCAACATAGTGTAGAAATATGGCGACGTCCATGTAAGAGGAGCCACGGTGTAGTAAATAGAGAGTGAATTCAGGCACAGCTGTATTTTCTGTTGGGACAGGGCAAATGAGTGGCAAAATTTTATTGTGCATTTCTGTGGATATTAGCATAAAACCGCATAGGCCTACATTTATTGATCACACAATAGATTGTTCAAATTTAAAGATTCTTTGTGTGATAACATTTCCTCAACCAAACATAAATTTATGTTCTCGCATACAATGTTTTTACAGTATTGTATGGCGCGAGCGAGAGCATTTGCTCATAAGGTTGGTAATTTAAGGGTTTGTTTTTGTCTGAATAAAGGCAGACAAAAAACTCTTTTGAGTCCAGTAATTACTACATATGGCAGGACATTACACTAAACTTCTTCTTCCTTCTGCAGTATTGAACCTCTGAAGGCAAAGTACTTAAACCTGAACTCTACTTAGACTCTCATTACATTCATCACAATGGATGGCACAATGATTGACAAAAGCATGGTTCCTGAACAACCTAGTCCATAACTATCAATTTACTGTCACCATGCTTCACATTTAATAAATATTCATTCATCATTGCTAATCTGTATAAAAAGCAGTAATTAGTCTTGCAAATTACAGTAGCATGACTATGCTATGCAATTATCGTGATCAAGATGCACACCGGTTGCTTGCTTTCTAATGACCTTCACATAAGGTTAATTATTGAGCTATGTATGTAATTTATCGGCAGCGGTGCAATGGCTGTGACAATCTCTGAATTGGAAAAAATACTTTATTATTAGTATTATAATAAACTCTCCTAAATCAGTGCTGCTAGTAGTAGCACACTTATTGTGAATGCAGAATTGCCAAAATAATAATATGAGCTCTTAAACACCATGCAACTACAGTGGATATAGGAAACTTGGTGTCTTGGGTGATTGGAAAGTCACAAAAATGATTAATTGCTTCTCAATGGATGTAGTTTTTTTCATTTCTGAACTAGTTATGGTATGGTACTTGGTTCTAATATTTTATATTCTAATATGTTTTAGTGAGTGAGACATCAAAGAAGTCCTCCTTGAGGGGTTGTGAATGTGAATGGATTTTTTGGGGGACTAAAAATCGGGAGCTGACATTCATTTTACACCCCTTAGTGCTAAAAATCCAAGATAATGGCACTTTGAGAGTACTTTGTGTGTATTTCCATATGCTCTTTTCTGTGTTCCCATCTCATGTAGTGCTATCACCATTCCCTTTGTGTTTCCACTCCCTTCTTGAGATAGGGGTCCAGTTCAAAAACAGCAACTCTATTGATCTAAATGCACACCCTGGCTGACCTCGCTGTCAGAGAGGTCTCCAGTGCATAATTTATGGAATAGACAAGTAAAGGAGACTTGGCATAGAATTAAAACCTTGGCTGCTACACAAACTTAAGACATCTTGTCAGTTGTGATGATGACTTTATTCACAGGGAGTCGGGGAGGTGACAAATCTGTTTTGCAACTGGCAGCAGGAGATTGACCAATGATTGTGTCCCCTCTGCGATGGGAACCCAGCTGCTAGCTGGCCCTTCTGTGAGTACGCCGAAAAAACATCCTGTGTTTGTACACAGGCCTGGATCTGTAAATGGGAAACAAAGTGGCTCGGACCGAGCCAAACAACACTATTCCAACCATTCCAGCCATGAATTGTGTCAGATAACGCTAAATTTCCAACTACTGATGGAAATATCTGGCTCTTTAGCTTCCCCTCTATGTTTACGAGCTACTGTAGTTGCTGACATTCTCTGTCTGCAACTACTCTCTGTCTTTTGGAGCTGGGCACTGGGTTTTTAGAGCACTTTTAGAGCCTTGACAAGGGTTGTTTCTCAATGCAGTGTTCAGCTCAGAACATTGTGTGCCAAGTTCCAAATGGTTATAGGAGTAGGCGTGTGAACACTATCATTATCTAACTATCACACTAACCTTTGGGGGAGACATAGGAAGCAGGTGCCATCTACACCATGAAGACTAAATGAAAATGATGCCCTTGAGGGGCTGTATGACGCTGCTGCTGTTTTACATGATGTACACGTGTGTGTGTGTGTGTGTGTGTATTGTGACGATGTATGCTAATACTGAAAAGACTACTTGAGAACTAATGCATATCATCAATACATTGTCAACGTACTGCTTTCCCTCTTCCTTCCTCTGTCCTCCCACCATTTCAATTAATCTCAGAAAAACTTGACATTTTTTATAACACAGTGTTGATGAGCTCCTCAGGCGCTACAATTTTAGCCCTTGAGACTACAATTAAAAACTTGTACTTGTTTCTTCACTCTGAGATAAAAAGTTTAAACTAAAAGTAATTTGGAGCCATGTTCTGTGCACTGGTGAAAGTGACTGATGCACATTTCATTGATGTACACTTGCTCTGCCCAGACTGTAATTAGTTAGTTTGCTTGGTGACAGGCTCCATCTTGTTAGTGCACGTGTACGTGTGCACGTGTGTGATTGAGAGTGAGCTATGGAAGTTAAAGGAAAACCATCCAACCGAAAGACATGCTGTTGCATGATAGATGAACTCTTCAAAACAACCTCTCCACCAACCTGTCATTCACTGAAAAACCATGGGAGGGGGTCATGTGCAGGTTATCCAGTACTTTATTTTTCTAAGACTTACCTGCAGTGCACTACATCATTTTATGAGGCAGGCTCAGTGGTGAGCCTAAAGTACTTTTTACATTTTACTGTACATCGCTATTATTATAGCTATTGCAGCATTTTCTCATCTACAGTAAAATGATAGACTACCTAATAATCTGGATTATGGTGTTGCTTTGTGTCTGCAACTCAACATGTAAAGGTTGGTAAACCAATGCAGTGATTCCCAACTAGGGGTACTCCTGCAGTTGCCAGGGGGCAGGTGAAAAGATTGCAAAGTAGCCCAACTAATTTGAAAAAATAAAAATGTATTATTTAATTAAAACAATATATCCACATACCTGTTGCATTATGTCACACTATCACATTAGTGATTGGAAACTATTTAACAAGCACATACGTCTAAACAGGTGGATAAAGGTAATGGATAAATGGTTGAAATAAACTGCTAACAATTAATCGCTGAACTAATCAAAACGAACCACAGAACCAACAGACCAATATCACAAAAAGCACGCTGAAGTCATTGAAAATTAAAAAGAAATATTAGGCCGACAACTTAAATCCATGGTTCCTACAAAAATCCACATTTATGTGAGACCATGTTGTAAAAGTCATTGCAAGTTTCAAGAAATTAAAGGCCCCATCTACACTCCATGTGAAATGTTTCCTAAATAACGTATACATATCTGATAACATATCTGATCTTACAATACAATTTCCACTCGTAGCAAACACAGCAGTATTTCACCTTTAGGCGCCCACAGCACAGGTTAAGCCTTCTCTGCTGTGCCTTCTCCTTTAACACACACAGCGTCTCTCTTTGTGCACTCTATTTCACCTACCTGCAACCCACCCTCTATTAATCAGAATGTTCATTTTTATGGTCCAGCCCATCCGATCCATCACTATGTGGGCCCAGCCTAGTATCTGAATAATGTGCCCTTTAAAAAGCATGATACTGCTATTTAAAGGTCGACATTGACTTTAGACCTGTTTTTTATTGGTCAATGGCGCAATTGCTTTGTGCTGCATCAAGATTGCAATGTATCAACAATACGCCTGACCACACCTTGTTTTAAGACTAGCACGCTCAAGGGTTCGCAGATGGGCTCAAGTACATTTGCTACTTAAATAACGTGATAGCTAGGCGTGAAAAGCTTGAAAATGATTGGTTCAGGCTTTAAAACAATTTCCAGGAAGTTTGGAGGTTACAGTGTAAATCTGAAAGAAATAAATGCAAAGAGAAATGCACTGACATACGGACACATTTATAAATCTCCCCATAAACAGGCGTACAGAAAGATTGCTTGCTGTCTTCTCCTCCTTTCCTGCTGGATGATATAATGTTCAAAGAACGTGTATTTGGCGAATTTGCCTCGAGTATAGTTGATGCTGCAAGTAGTAATACCATAATGATAACAGTATATTGGCAACTATGTGCATCTGTTCATTTAGGGCCCTAAGACTGATGGGAAGTATTAAACCAATTAAAATGTTGAACAGATGATGGAACTAGAAGAAAAGTCAGGGGATCAGCAAAGTCAGAAGGATTCATCCTCTGGAGACCATGAATGTCTGCACCAAATTACATGGCAAGAGAATAGAACAGAACAGAATATCTGTATTGTCAGTGTCACAGAACAATGAAATTAAGTTCAGTCCTTAATCAGTGCAAGACAGATAAATAAATGTAAAATTATTGGGTTTTTTTTTTAGGTAGACAAATTTAAGATCTGTCCAGGGACAACGGATGAAAAATAGCCTTTTGGCTAATTCTGGTGCATTTGCAGCAATGTTAATTAATGTACACTGTCCCTGTCAAATAAACTAATAAATAAATAAATAAATAAATGAATATAAAAACACAAAGACACCTAAAACAACAGACATACTCAGACATCAATTCAGCAAAATTGGACATGCATTTATCAGTTTATCCGTTTGTCTTGGTGTTACACTGCACATACTGTAGATGCTCAATTATTTTATTTATTTTTTTAGCTTCCGTATAATTAACATCAGCTGTGTGAGTCTCGACAGAAGTTAATCACTAGACTAAAATTAAATAATTTATCATTGAGGTGAAAAGGTGCCACAGTCACATTTAAAGAGGTTACTTCTCCAAACAAAGACACAAAGAGGAAGGAAGACTAATTCATGAAGCAGCAGCAATGATATTAAATAAGTTTATCTAAAGGGGAAACAGATCTGAGAGCAGCACAGAATTTTCGAGTGGCCTTTTATTGTGGCCAGCCTAAGACACTCCTTTGCAATAGCCATGCTGTGTGATCAGCATCATGATATGCCACACCTGTGTGAGGTGGATGGATCATCTTGGCGAAGGAGAAGTGCTCACTAACAGAAATTTTGACAAATTTGTGAACAAAACTTGAGAGAAATAGGCCTTTTGAGTATAGAGAAAGTCTTACATGTTTGAGTTCAGCTCATGATGAATGGGGGACAAAAACAAGTGTTGCGTTCATAATTTTGTTTAGTCTATTTTGTTATAGTTAGGCTATAGATTTTGAATCATCACCGGCCTCCTGAATTTTGTGTTTCTCTTTAGATAAATAAAAACAATTCTTGCAGAAAAAGCATCAGAATGCAGGAAATAAGGTGTTTAATGCTCAAATTTTTCATATAATTCAGCACTTCGTAAAAAATATGTGTTAAAATCTCGTCTCGATCTCAAGAACCCAATCTTGAATCTCGTCTTGTGGGTTAAGTGTCTCATCACACCCCTAGTAATGACTTCATCTGACAACGAGGGAATTGGATTTCCAACCTGTAAGTGCTCAGGTATGTAAATATGCAAATGTCTTTTCACCCTGTGATGGCAGTGGATGCTGTATGCAGCAGATGTTAGGATTGTAGGCCTTTCCTAGCTCAGCTGTACCTCTCTATGCCGGGGGCCGGTTGGCTGCATTCTGCTATATCAAGGTGATCCACTGAGTTTGACTCTGCAGACGGAGGCGGTTTAATTGATTGGGGCCCATTTAACCAACATAAAACCTACTGCTGTCTGCCATTGAGGGATGTGACCTTCCAACAGCGTGTTTCCAGAGTCATTGTGAGAGTCAGACATGCTCAGATGTAGTCAGCTGCACAGCAGCTAAAGATGAATTGCTGTCATTATCAACCAAGGTTGCTTATGATCCTTGTGTACTGCGGGATGATCATAGAGCTTTACCTGCCTGATGGAGGGAAAACTGCTTCTAATGAGATGCCTCTTTGAAGACTGATATACTGCTGCCTTGCTGGGAACCCTCTGAGCAACTGTGAGCTGCATATAAAATGAAGTATATGGTGATACCTGACACCTGGGCACCAGAGTAGGATATTAACTGTCACTTTTTCTAGCATGATTGTCTTTTGGGAGCAGTTTGTCTTAAAGAAACATTTTTTAAATATTTTTATGCTGAAATTATGAGTTAATTATCTACTTATCCCAAGAAATCAAAAGATGCAATGAGAAAAGTATTGTTTTTGACATAACAAGATCCTTTTATTGTGATAAATGTACTGTCTCATTTTTAATTTTATTACTGACTTCAGTTGTGATCATTTAATTGTAACAGAAAATACATCACCTTTCTCTCTCCCTGTGGAAGGATATCAGCAGACCTTAAATCTGATAATTGTATCAGTTTTCAACTTACAACCTGTTATTGTTGAGTTTTTAAATATGTTTTTATGTGATTAGTTTGTGGAGCAGGGAGTGTATAGTTGTCTAACTGGCCCCGGGAGAGCCCCACCTATGGCCAGCTGGAGCTTCAGCTGCAGACACTTTCTCTGTGAATAATAAAATCCTGACAACCCATCGACTGAAAGTCTTTGTCTTTCAGATGTTAGTGAAAAACTTAAAGCTAGTAGAAGTTGTACACTTTTGGACACACTTATGCTTTTGACATAACGCAGAAACTTCAAAATGAAGATGTGAATAAAAATAGTCAAAAATATTCTAAGATGGAATTTGTACTGTGTTTTGACTATATGATGTGTGACACACGTGCGCGCGCACACACACACACACACACACACACACACACACACACACACACACACACACACACACACACACACACACACACACACACACACACACACACACACACACACACACAGCATTTGTGTCTACAAGTAAACTGTATATTGGTGAATTTGTGTTCCTTGTTTCCACAGTGTGCACAATTCAACAACAGATAGGATTAGATGCAGTAAATGCTTAACCTACTTACTTTAAAGCTCCTAAAATCAAATATTACCCAGCAATCATCATATGTAGGCTATATCACATTAACACCAAAGAACATAAGACAATATTCATTCTGTAGAATATTTTTAGTGCTTTCTTCCAAGTATTGTATAATAAGCCTGTACATTTTTTAATATGTATTTTTGATCAGTGTACTGACTGCACCATGGCATTGGGGGTATTTATACCACATGATGCCTGGGATAACTCAGATACATAAAGTGATGTGGGAATCTAGTGATCAATAACAAGTAGGAAAGCACTTTCACCTTATCCAGCTCACAACTGGCGTGGCCTAATCGCGACACAGGTGGGGCCTGCTCCCATCAAGGGCCCCTGTACAGGCTCCGCTGTCTATGATTATGCCCCTGGCTTTACGATCATTATTGCAATATCTTTTGTGAATTGGACCTTGACAGGGGAGATAGCAGTAGCAATGCGCAATCCACAATATCAGCGTCTGCAGTCCATTTTTTGTAAAATATGCACATGTAATGCATATCAACGTATTCAGGCTAATTAGGTCTGAGCGAATGACGTCAGAACTTGTACGCTGTTAAGTGTCTAAAATGACCTTTTCGCTTCAGGGCCGATGGACACTGTGTCCAGGCAATAGAACCAGGCAACTAATGTTTTTATGTTGATGAAAATAGCTTAGCCATTTTCCTTCAATTTTCTGTCGATTTCCTGGTCCAGAGTGCATCTGCTGAGTGGGTGATGAAGCAAGTAATTGGAGGTAAAAGTATGCTATAGTGAAATGGGTCCTTCTGGTGGAATCAGTTCTGATAACAGGAAATGACAGTTAAAGAAAAAGAGACATTATCCCAGCTGTGTCACCATGCTTTTCCTCTAGCCTATTTACGATGTTACCCCTCTGAAGGCCATGTGCAGTGCAAAACCATCAATTACCATTACTATAAATGTTATAGATGCTAGTTGTGCAAAACAATTAACATGCCTGCTGATAAACTGATACATTATTTTATTTTTAACATTTTTTTATTTTTTTGACATACACACACTTACCGTTTTATTTATTTTTTGTTTTAATTCTTCAATATATTTTTTTTTAAAACACACAACATGACATGACATTGAGTATTTAACAGGCTGGACTGGTATGTACAATATTACAGTAATTTGCAGTAATTGCTGCCAGGATATTTTCAGTCAGGCGCAATGGACTTTCTCCCCGACAGGTTTAGGTCAGTATTTGGAGATGCTGTATTTGTTAACAAACCAATTAAAAACTCTGTACGTATGATGAAGAAATGTAGCTTATGCATGACAGTTTGATGATCTATATCTATGATCTGATCTGACCAGCAGGAGGGTGTCACTTGTCTGTTTCTTCCAAAAAAATTGACAAACCACTGTCAATTAGGGAAAAATTGTGGTTTAGGTTAAAATGACCATTTTGTTAAGGTTAGGGGAGCTTCGTTGTGACAATAAACAGACTAGAGTTGCAAATTTGAATACTTGAGACTTGCTTGACTAAAACAGACAAAAGACTCGACTTGACTTTGACTTGGTGTTCATGACTTGAGACTTGTCTTAGACTTGAGACAGATGACTTGAAAATGACTTGGTTTTTTAAATACATACTTGCATTCACTCATTCCAACATTTGTGCATAATCCTGCAACCACGTGTGCTTCACATAACGTTAGGGATCTGGATCTCCGTAACAGCGGCAAAGAAAAAGACTGTTACAGTAGTACAACACATTCAAGGACTATGTTGTCAATAACGGTAGGATAAAAGTAGTTTAGGATAAAAGAACTGTGTAGTGCAAGGTCTGCAGCTCAGAAATCATTGACACGACCACCACAACATCCAACTTCATTTTCGCTAACTAATAGGCTGGTCGTACGCATAGAAAGCTAGCCTTAAATTCAAGCTACATCCAGTTCTATGGCTGCAGTTTGTTGCTGTTGTAACTTTATGTGAAAACCTCTTAACATCTCTGCTGGTAACAGGTCCTGATGACAGCTCAGCAGGCAGCCTACAACATCTGTTCTGCTGAAATATACATCAACACATATTTTTGCTCAATCATAAGGAATGCTACTTCTACTAGGGGTAATAAGTCATTAATAACGCTAAACGTTCATCAAATATATACTTAGAATTATTTATTACCATCGATGAAAGCCACAAAGGATATTATAGCATTTTAAAGGACTTTTTGGAGGTGCATGCAATTCTCAGCATGCATCCAAAACTCGGCATAACACTGGCAAACATGGCTAAGTTTGGATGTAAACACATCTTGAATTCAAATTAGTCGCTGAACTCTGACCTTCCTTATTAGTTTTAATCTTATTAATAAATTCCAGTAGCACTTACAGTGATTCTGACTTTTGGGTTAGACACCTCAGAGTGGTATCTTTCAGAGAAGCCCAGAACCATGCATACTCTCCAAATGGTACAATACTCCAAAGGTTCAAGAACTACATTCAATTAACTTTGGATATGCCTTGAATAGGCATTTAAAAAGAATTTTACAGGAATGGTACAAGCTTACCATGACTGATACGTGTTTTTAATTACTCTATTTTTCTACCCCATCTCAGTAATCAGTGAAGCCAATAGTAGATTAAATAACAGAAATACCTTTGTGTATAGTTCATTATAGTTACAGAACAGAAACACTCACTACATCTTCCAAAATGATCATACAGTTGAATTGCCACCTCTCTTAAACTGTTTAAATAAACTGAATATACTGAATAAGAATTTTATATGACTTGACTTGTGACTTGCTTGACAATCAAAGTAACTTGAGCCTTGCTTGTGACTTGGACATATGTGATTCGCACGTCTGATATGTAGTATAACGACATGAAACTCTGTTGTTAGCTACAACCTTTGGCACAGGTGCAAATACATTGTATTGTGACTTAAATAATGCTTGCACATATGGAATATCAGGCTACATAGTTTATCTCATATTTAAATTTTCAAATCTGATTTCAATATTGTCCACTGTACAGCAGGTTAAGTATTTGAAAATAAAATGTCAAATGCTTTTTATCTTGAAAATGTTTCATTTTCATTTTGAGTTAAATGTTGCTTGCATAAATGGAAAATCAGGTTACATTGCATTTTAATTACTTTTTTTTATTGACATTTGAATATTGTGCACTGCACAGCAGGGTACGAAAATTAAATGTCAAACACCTTTCATTTTAATATGACCATAGAACGCCCATAGGAGTATGTGAAAATGAAAATGCTAATTAGACTATTTAAATTTTTACTCAGATAACATATGTGGAAAGTGATAATACTATTGTGGAATTACAATTTTATTTTCAAGTTCCATTATCATTTTAATATATTCCCCTAAGCTTCCATAGTTACATAGTCATAGAGGTGCTCAGTCCTAATGTATTATATATACAGCAGAATCATTGGCAAGCATGGTAAATTAAATTTACCCCCAGACAACTCTGTGCAACCCTGAATGCAGAAATTAAATTTTATATTTCATTGTTAATATCAGATTGGCAACATTAGCTGTATTGAGCACAGTATTGCTGTAACAAGCACACAATAAGACCAGGCAATATGGCGTTGTGTAGAATCAGGTAATGGTCAAGATTTTTTCCCTCTTTACCTGTAGTGGTATCGAGCCATGTAGATGCAGATGGATGACGTACTAATAAGAAAAACCTGAATAAATGAGTGGATAAATATAATGAATGTAGAGGATTCTATATAGGTCACTGAATGGTTTAATGAGTGTGAATATAATGTGAATCATATGCTATGACCTTCTCCAGATCTCAACCCTGTTGTAATCCCATTTTGGAGTGACGTGTTACACATCGCTCTCCACCCTTAATTATCAGGACATCAAATGAGGGAATATCTTTTGGAAAAATGAAATTCATCCCTCCTGTAGAGTTCAAGAGACTTGTCCACAAACTGCTACTAAAACTTCAGCCATTAGTCCAACATGGTGGGAGAATTGAAAAATTACATTTGGCAAACTCAACAAAATGTGTTTTTGTAGAAACAATGGTGTGCATTCATGAGATATCATATTAAATTGCTACACAAGGCTGCTTTCCGCTCCAGATGTAGTTTGTTGATGTAGATGAGAATTGTTCACAAAAACGTTACCAAAGAGTAAATAGAGGAGTTTCATGTCTGCTGTCTGAAATCAGCCAATGAAAATAAAACACCCTGAGCAAACTCAGTAGTTATGCAACCAAAACATTAATACAGCTGCCATTAACGTGTTATCAGAGCAACATCAGCAGAAAACGTCTTTTTAAACCAAAGTTGTCCATACTGGTGCGCAGTTAAGGGGACATGATTGCCATGGAGAAGGATTAGAGAATATTACACATTAGGTGATATTAGACTGTTAAGGCCAGTTCAGACCGTATATAAGAAATGTAGCTATTTTTGAATTAAAAGTGGCCATATTTGGATGAGAGGGTAGAGCTCGGGAGGGATGAGCACTTGAAACTTGCAAATGAGACCATAAACTTATTAGGAAAGTGTTTTACTGAGCTAATAAATCAAGTGAGAAGTAGACTCATTGTCTCATAGACTTCTATACAATCCTCATATACAGTCCTCCCCTGCTGGCTGTTCAGATCTAGAGGTCCCTGCTAGGTTCAGATCAAAGATTCCCAAGCAAAATAGTTGCAGGGAAATGCCATCTGGCTGGTGGCATTGCCTGCAACTCAACTTGTCAAGTCGCCAGGGGCTGGTTTTAGAACATAAGGCACAATGCCCTCTTTAGATGGAGGAAAGCAGGCTTCATTGCTTGATAAGTTTTTTTGAGAACAGCATTGTCTCAAGCCTTCAAATGTACTCAAATAAGATTAACAAACAAAGTGTATCACTTTTTACGTTTTCACCATTTCATCAATATTAGAAATGAAACTGTAGTAGGTAACTCACTATCCTCATTCATATTTAAAGAAGCTACAAATGATATCCCGCCATAACAAACTTACAAACAGAAGTACAAAGAGTCATTGCTATGGAGACAAAACATCGTTTTGTGCAGTCGCATTGGTGTAAACTCTAAAACTATCTCTGCACTAGATGCCAGCTTTTTGAACAGCTAAGAGCACAACCAGAAAACCGACCCCTTGGCCTCTCAATAGTCGAAATTGAGGTCTTGATCCAAGGTCCTTCCTGTCACTGCCTTCTTAACTTTCTCCTCTCGTCTGTGACCTCCAGAACATACTGAAAGAGACCAGCACACATCATTATCTTCCAGCCATGACCTCACTGAAGCTGTTAGAGATTGGTAAAAAGCCCAACGCTCATCTTTTTTAAACTGTGAGTAATTCCAGTTTAGGGACATGGGACAAATTAACATGCAATTATATTAATCTGACAATTAAAATATGTCTCGCAAGATTAAAGAAGAGCTTGGCGACCTCTCCAACACACAAACAGTGCCAGCTAATAGCATGGCCACAGATTACGTCACTAATTGCTAATTTAGCCCGGGCATGAATTACCAGTATGTGTGTGTGGAACGAAGGGAAGAGAGTTGAAGTTTGAGCTCCCGCACTGCCCGCACACACACTGACACTACTGCACTGTACATTTCAAAGTAAAATTACACCACACTGTTCCTTCATCAGAGCGTCTGCCTTCTACTTCAGATATTAATCAATGTGTTCCACTCTAACTGACATATCAAACGTTTGACATGCTATGCTCCTTTGACAGAATTAATTCACAATGAAAGTCACACTGACTTGACCCTATCACATTCTGACAAATTTCACTGTGTTTTAAATGATCCATGGCTCCAGTACCTTTGCTTACATTTGTATCAGTGATTATATAAAGTATATTAAAGCTAGATGTCAGAGTCACAGTAATCAGGGCTTCTTTAGCTTCCACAGCACGACATTAAAATGATGTTAAATGCAATGTAATGTATAATTTTCTAGAGGACATATGATTATATCATAAAATTGTGTGTGTGACTAAGCATGTGCATGGAGTCTCTGGAGAACAACAATAAGATATTCCCCGCTATACAGTTCACCTCCACCCACTCCTGCCTTACCTGAGTTGTAAGGTTGGGATGTGGCCAGAGGGAGGGTAATCAAACCCTGATATATTAGTTGCAGTTTAAACATATTTTCAGTTTCCTAACATCACCACCGTTCACCACACATTCCTTCACCAAAAATGACTGTCGCTCTCACTCCACCTGTCTCTTATTCTCTTTCCCTGTGGTATGAACTGACAGGTTTCTCAGGGTAGATAATGTGTGTTTCCACCTGCTGTCCTCTCTTATGACCTCCTGCTCTCTACCTATTCCATCCATCACTGCAAGGGAAACCGCCGAGTCCTCACTGGTATAGACTGCCATATATGCACACTCACTCATGTGCAGTTGCAGAATTGTAGAGTTCATAAAAAGGCCATACATCCTCCAAAAATATCCTGTCTTTTATCATATTACTCCTGACTGTGAGACGGATGAATGAGCTTAACTGAATGTGTTTTATGTGTCAAAGATGCACATATATGTGTACCATTTTCTATGTAAAATGAAAAACTACAATGCATTTACAGTGTGTGTACGCGGGCTAGAGCTGCATACTCCTATCTATATGTTAATTTTACCACCGCCAAGGTAGATGTGTTTTTAGTCCCATTACTTAAAAAGCATTTACCATCAAAATATTGTCTGCCCTTGAGTGGTTTCTAGAGCCTTATATTTGCAGTATTACTTCCCCCGCAGAGATAATTAACATGAGATCTAAGGACAAATCTGTTTAAAAGCTGCCCTTGCATTTGGTCATAATCATTTTAATATAAAGTCGTGTACCCAATAAAGACACAGGAACCGAGACACAGTAGGTAGGGTATGCAGCCTGAAAGCTTTCCACTGCCTGTGATACTAAATGACCATATCACGTACTATATTTGATTTAGACCATCTTAACATGAGGCAAGTCAGAGTTATTACTGACTGCTGCCTGTCAAGCTTTCAAATTTGGCACAGCATGCAGTTTAATTATAACTGCGTCAGACAGTTGAAATTCCTGGTAATAACAAAAAGGCCCTTTATTTTAGATAGAAGTAGACAAAAGCAAGCTTTTCATTTTCACTCAGCGTAAATTTTGCTGAAATCATAGCTGTCACTGGCGGATTGTATCAGCGTCGACCAGCTAATTAACGTTACCCTTTAGTTGGTTAAAAACTCTGTATCCCGCTGACTTTTTAATGTTACCTAAAAATGAGAACAGTGTAAATGTGTCTAAAAGGCAGCCATATGTAACTCCATCTGAACAGTAGCCACTGTGGCCACAATATACAAATACAAACACTAATACTGATAAATGAAGGATTAATTGCAGTTGACTGACATTTAAGGGCTGGTGTTGCTAGGAGATGCACTGTCAGTTCCTGTGATGCACACTACTGACTGGAGCACGTCATGCTGTCTTGCCAAGATAACACTTTTAAGTGCCTGCCTACACAGATAATATAGCAGCAAAGTATAGACAGAATTATTATTCTTTCAAATGTTATATAGTCTATTTGAATATAATAAAGTTAGGAGCTGCCAGTGACTTGCATTTTTCCTTTTCTACATGATTAACAGAGGAGATATACATATTTCTTCCAATTATTGGATAGTGACTTAACTAAACCCAAAGGCAACGCCAGATGATAGTTTTTCTCACTCGCTTTGGTGCATTTCTCAGATCACGATTGAAATTCTCAAAACTACTGGATCAACCCGCACATCATCTTGTCAGTTGAACACATCGTAAAAAACTATTTCTCATTGTTTTGAACACATTGCAAATGCTTTGACACATTAAAGCAAATGATTATGTACAAGAGAATGTACTGCGGTTTCTTACATTATAAGCTGTTTATGTCATGCCGATCACAATCAATTATAGTGGTTCTCTGTTGAATAGTCTTACCCCCAAAGTTCATTGCATAAGTCACTACATGCAAAATCAAAGTTAAATAAAGTCAAACTTTATTGTCATTCTTTGCATTCAGAGATAAAGCTGTAGTATATACGTATACTGCAACATCTACTGCAACTGTTCACTGTGCATGGTATTGTGTGTTGAACCACTTGTTTAGCGGGACACCACAGTGTTCTGACACTGTCCCATAGACAGGATGTACTGAATGTGTTTAGAGTTTTGCAAAAAAGAGTGGATGAGATTTACAAATAGTGTCTTAACTACCTGAACTTGTTTGAGGTTTTGACTCGACGATGGGTTTAGGCTACTGAGCATTTGGTTCAGAAAATTGGGTTTAGTGTTTTAGCAATTGTGAAAAACTGTAACTGCAATTGATAAAGATATCCATTGTGACGTGGACAAGAGTCTGCGACCTGACAGACAGGAACATCAGCCTAAGGAGTGTTTCAGATGCTTACATCTCTAATTTTGCAATTTTTTATGTAGTAAAAACGTGCTGTAAAACAGTCCTTTCTTTTTCTTTTCTGCATTACAATAACAGTACAGACAGTGAAAATGTAACTGTTAATCCTGTTGCAATGTATAATGTTATACTGTTGAAATTGATATGCCATATTGAAAAAGTGCAGCCTTGTGCATTTTCAGTCATTGTCATCAAAATGTTAGCAGTAGTTTACGTCACGTACAGAGGACACTGTTACCATTGATAACATGACTAAACATTTTGACTATCTTGTTCATAAACAATGTCCCAAGGACTTATCATTCTGATGGCACTGACATGTTCAGTGACATAAAGGCTTGCTTTTGAGAGGTAGGCTAAGGATTTTGAGCAAGTTACGGGCTTTTGCGGTTAATCCACTGTGTTGTGCTGTTTGTTTGATATGTTTTGAGAAAAGCACTTACTGGTTTGCAAATGTCAGGGTTGATTTGAGAAATTTAACAAAAGCGAGTGAGAAAAACTGTAATAACTGCTGCAGTTTCAGGCCTGTATTGATCACAAAAAAAACATCCAGTGGCTGTTGCAGTGTTTATTGCATCGGACATCGTGTTCACAATGTAGCACATCCCCATTCTCATTTTCATATCGCAGCAAAATGTGTGACGTCACTTATATCAGGTGTGGAAAGTGAGCACCAGCAGGTAAGACTAATCCAGCTGTTGGTTCAGCTGAGGTCAACATCTAACAATCACCATCTATTCAGAAAAGACCTTTTCAAAGGAAAGAATGACATCCTCTGTGTATGCTGCCCACACGTCCCTCCTTTGTTGCTGTTCTCACCCTACAATAGCGTTTGTGATTTGACGTCCGTCAGGTGAAACTTAAGTGTGAATAGAAAAGGCAGGACTTTTGCACAAAGGACAGCCTTAAAGTGAAGTAGATAGTTTTTCCTTTCTGGTCATTACGTGATCTTTTTTGTTTGAGAGAGGATTGTGGGAGTGTTGCTAAAACAGGCTGAAACTGACAGAGCGTTTTCTTCAAAAAGATTTTAGCAAACGTGATCATGCTGCAATAAGGTCAACAGCTCTTAGTCTTTGTTCATGCTCTGTCACTGATTAAACATGTTAGTGTTTAAACCACAGATTGAACAATTAGCTTGGAGGAAAATTCTTTGGTTTGCATCCACATCAGTTAGTGCTTGGTCCTGCTGCTGTCCACCACTCTGTGGTCTCAGGAGCTCTTTATTTTTCTACCTCTTTTGCTTTTCTCTTCCTGTCTTTCACCCCCTGCTGTCCATCTCTCAACTAAACAGGTCTGCTCAACAAGGGCTAATCAGGTGTCTTTGTAACACTGCTCTGCTCATCACCTGCTCTCTATCATAGTTACATCATTCCCCGGGGCTCTAACCCATAATTGTTAACAAGACAAACTATAAATCAAACCACATAGGCAGTGGGTACATTCATTTGGATGAATCACATGTAGAATTTCCCTTGCTACAGCAAATTCAGTAGTAGTGGAAAGTAATGATTGTGTATAGGAAACTGTATTTCCAAAAGTATCAAGTTTCCAAGTTTCCCTATTCCTGTATCAACATGACAGTGTCCTAATGCTATACTGTCCTTCCAAAGGAAACGACAAAATCAGTCGTATCAGCAAATGCCCCCAAAACGATATATGTTGAGTGACGAAGCAATGAAGGTGCCCTAACCCTAATGTAGTAACCAAAACAATTCATTACGAGGGCTTGTCACCCTATAAATTAAGCCAAGTCCATAAAGAAAAAATGTTTTACCCAGTTTGTTGTGGAAGGACTTGACTGCACAGAGCCGTAACGTCAACCCCATCCAACACCTTTGGGATAACCTAGTCGCTGACTGCAAGCCAGACCTTATCAATCGACACCAGTGCCTCAGTAATACTCTTGTGGCTAATTGGGAGAAAATACTTGCATCCAGGTTCCAAAATGTGGTGCAAAGCCTGAAACCAGTTGTTACTTTTATTGAAACAAATAAGTGCCTATGGTTTTGAAATGTTCAACAATCCCGTTTTGATGTGTTACAGTGAGGAAAATAAGTATTTGAACACCCTGCTATTTTGCAAGTTTTCCCACTTAGAAATCATGGAGGGGTCTGAAATTGTCATCGTAGGTGCATGTCCACTGTGAGAGACATAATCTAAAAAAAATAAAATCCAGAAATCACAATATATGATTTTTTAACTATTTATTTGTATGATACAGCTGCAAATAAGTATTTGAACACCTGTCTATCAGCTAGAATTCTGACCCTCAAAGACCTGTTAGTCAGCCTTCAAAATGTCCACCTCCACTCCATTTATTATCCTAAATTAGATGCACCTGTTTGAGGTAGTTAGCTACATAAAGACACCTGTCCACCCCATACAATCAGTAAGAATCCAACTGCTAACATGGCCAAGACCAAAGAGCTGTCCAAAGACACTAGAGACAAAATTGTACACCTCCACAAGGCTGGAAAGGGCTACGGGGAAATTGCCAAGCAGCTTGGTGAAAAAAGGTCCACTGTTGGAGCAATCATTAGAAAATGGAAGAAGCTAAACATGACTGTTAATCTCCCTCGGACTGGGGCTCCATGCAAGATCTCACCTTGTGGGATCTCAATGATCCTAAAGGTGAGAAATCAGCCCAGAACTACACGGGAGGAGCTGGTCAATGACCTGAAAAGAGCTGGGACCACCGTTTCCAAGGTTACTGTTGGTAATACACTAAGATGTCATGGTTTGAAATCATGCATGGCACGGAAAGGTTCCCCTGCTTAAACCAGCACATGTCAAGGCCCATCTTAAGTTTGCCAATGACCATTTGGATGATCCAGAGGAGTCATGGGAGAAAGTCATGTGGTCAGACGAGACCAAAATAGAACGTTTTGGTCATAATTCCACTAACCGTGTTTGGAGGAAGAAGAAGGATGAACACCATCCCTACTGTGAAGCATGGGGGTGGTAGCATCATGCTGGGGTGTTTTTCTGCACATGGGACAGGGCGACTGCACTGTATTAAGGAGAGGATGACCGGGCCATGTATTGCGAGATTTTGGGGAACAACTTCCTTCCCTCAGTTAGAGTCCATCATTGAAGATGGGTCGAGGCTGGGTCTTCCAACATGACAATGACCCCAAGCACACAGCCAGGATAACCAAGGAGTGGCTCTGTAAGAAGCATATCAAGGTTCTGGCGTGACCTAGCCAGTCTCCAGACCTAAACCCAATAGAGAATCTTTGGAGGGAGCTCAAACTCCGTGTTTCTCAGCCACAGCCCAGAAACCTGACTGATCTAGAGAAGATCTGTGTGGAGGAGTGGGCCAAAAAAACTACAGGAAACGTTTGACCTCTGTAATTGCAAACAAAGGCTACTGTACCAAATATTAACATTGATTTTCTCAGGTGTTCAAATACTTATTTGCAGCTGTATCATACAAATAGTTAAAAAATCATATGTGATTTCATATAATGTGATTTCTGGATTTTTTTTTCGAATATGTCTCTCACAGTGGACATGCACCTACGATGACAATTTCAGACCGCTCCATGATTTCTAAGTGGGAGAACTTGCAAAATAGCAAGGTGTTCAAATACTTATTTTCCTGACTGTATATGGTGTCCACATACTTCTGGCTACAGAGGTGTATACTATTTGTCGACACAGATGTATCTGATATACCATGTCTGTGCTAAAAGAGTTCAGAACATATATTAAAGTTTTTGTATTTGTGTGAGAGAAACTGATTGATTTAATTACCTTAAACTGGCTCAAGAACGAAAAAAGAGACGCTGGATAAGCTGATAACACACCCATGCTCAAAATTCCCACTGCAGAGGCAAAACTGATTCCCAATATGGACAGGATGTTTATCTTGTTTTACCACCTAACCTGTGTCCTCCTATTGGCTGTCAGAGAGCAAGCTTGATCTCAAAGTAAAAGGACGAAGTCAGCACTAAATCATCGTGGACATTTGCACAGGCATTCAAGCAGAAAATTGGCTTTTTTTTGTGAAAGTTTAAAAACAACGTTTCTGAATCATTTTGGAAAACCAACCACATAATAACATAAGTAAATACCATGAATATGCAAAATACTATCATTATATACTGAGGAAAGGCAGTTGGATGGTAGGTCTACTGTGCAGTTGCTCATCTGTTCTCATGTGCATGAAGCGTCTCTTATCGTGTGTGTGTGTGTGTGTGTGTGTGTGTGTGTGTGTGTGTGTGTGTGTGTGTGTGTGTGTGTGTGTGTGTGTGTGTGTGTGTGTGTGTGTGTGTGTGTGTGTGTGTGTGTATCTTCTCGGAGTTCCCCCTCACAACAGGGTGCCATCTGGCTCTGAAGGGAGAGAACAGGGAGCAGTGGGGAGTAGAAAGACAGCAAAGACAAGAAGCAGTGAGAAAAAAAAACACCGTCAGATACTAACAGCCAACAGATGGGCACAAAAGTGCTTGGCGAGGCTTTTCAACTAATTTCCTTATAGAAAATTTTAGAACTTTGCCAAGGAATGAGAAAAAAATGGCAAGGTAGAGGTAGAAATTATACTGCACATGTCAAGTGTAACCAAAGTGATTTCCTTGCTATGATGTGAAAGCGCACAGAGATAATCACATTAAAGCTGAAAGCCACCAACCTCCCTGATGAACAAAAGACAATTGAGGTTGTTTTCTGTGACTGTGCATGGTATTGCCAATTATTCTTTTCCTGTGCTAATTGTCGTGTCGTGGTGTATGTGCCGGACAATTTCTTGGCCGAATGCAATAACCTCTTGGAGTCTTGTCATCACTGTGAGGTTGACCAGGCACCCTGCTGAAATTTTCAGCACATATGCCACACTGTAAAACAACTAAATCATTTTTACACTTTGGTTTTTGTACAGTTGTTACTGAGATCCAATTAGTCCCTTGCACCCTGATTACTGCGTAGTGCCAGGGTCACCGCTTACTCTGATGTACGTCTCCCTTCCTCTTCTTAGATCTGGGTTGCCAGTTTGTGGTGCAGTCCACAGTTTGGCATGGTTTGTTCAGAGTCCTGACAATTGGGTCTCCAATTGATTGTGAGATATACTTTCTTGCAGTTTTCTGTTCTGCACATTCATAGCTTGTGTTGCTGCCTTTATCTCTGCCTTCGCTTCCTTGCTTTGCAGCAAAGCTGGCTCGCCTCCTGATCCAGCTATGCTGCAAAGCAAGGAAGCGAAGGCTTTGGACCTTTGCTGAACACAGTTTAGCTTATGCTGAGCTAGGCTGGCTCTGTCTGTGCTTGGCTGAGAGTGAACTGAAGTTAACCAACTACAACACTAGGAAAGCTACCAGTTTTCTATTTAGCATATAGTGAGTTTATTTTCTTTTGTCTTTTTCTGAGGTTGACTGGATTCACAGATCAATCCTCAGGGTCCACTAACTGCTAATTGCATCAACTTTCTTTTCAGTTTGTGTATTTATTTGGAAGATATATTCGTTTTCTTGTTTTTTGTGGGGTTTTTTCTATTTTTTCAACTTTCCCTGTGTCTCTACTGGTCAACTGTATGTGTGCATGGATGTGTGTGTGTGTTTTTAATGTGTATTTTCTAGTCTCATTGTAGTGCAATTGCTTGGCCTGGTAAACTGTGAGGTGTTAGAACGCTGGTGTGCTTTTGGCAGCAACACATAAGTGGTCTTTGTATCAATTAGACACCAGCCTGTCTGTTTCGTGCCCCCCCCACCTCCCACACACTGCTTGAAGCTGTTAACTGTTTGCTCTTGTTTCTTTCTCTCCTAGGTTAGAAGCTGTGGGGCTTAGGCAGCTGGCCGGCTGAATCCCGGTGATGGCATAACCGAATCGATCCCTCACTGCAGACTCTCAGGCTGTCATCAGCATGGTGTGCAGTGTTCATGTGTAGCATTAGGCTCCTTTTCCCTCCGGTAGTCCTTTCTGCTGCTGTAAGCCCCCCAGCTCTGTCCCAGGCATTTTTGCTTTATCAGCAACAACCTAATGGGCCTGTAGGGTATTGTGCAATATTTTACACACAACTAACCTGTTGCAGTGCTACTGTGTACTTTAAAGTTGATTCATCTGTCATTTTAAAGAAAGACTGTTAAAAAAATTCTAAGATTAAATCTATTTTTGGAATCACGTCACTCATAAATTATTTTAGAACGTGTGTGACCTATTTGAGTAGTATTGTATTATTTTGATTAAATTAGTTGTAAAATTCCCTAATAATTTTCCGGGGTTACAAGCTTTTCCCTGCTCCTCCCACAGAGCCATGCTTGATGTTTCCCCCTGTCATCAGCCGCAACGCTGAGCTAACCAGCTGCTGGCTGTGGCCATATATTTACCGCACAGACAACATGAGAGTGATATCGATTTTGTCATCTAATTCTCTGCAAGAAAGCCTATTTCCCGAAATGTCAAACTATTATATTAAATCTTGAATTAGTTGCACCTGCAGTATTTTTCTCAGTTTTGCTCTTTTCAATTATTGAATCCTGTGTTTCTCCCTCTCTTCTGTGTCCTCTCTCCTCATCCCTTCAGTCACACTCATGTATAAGACTCCATTCCAAAATGTTTGACAGTACTTCAACTTGCACATTAGAGTGTTAATTACAGCAAGTAGATTAACAATGTACAGGAGGGCTCTGTTTTTCTGTTATGGTATTATGTATGTGTCTTTGGACCCTCTTAAAAACGAGATGCTGCATCTCAAGGGGCTATCATGCAATAAAATTGAAATTGAAATTTATCTACCAAGTGTAAGAGATATCGGTGAGGTGAGGTGCCTGCGCAGAGCCAAAGGATACCAAAGGACAGTATCTACCCAGCCACAGCCTAACCCTAACCCAGGCATACAGAATTATCCGCTGTCGTACCACCAGACTTCAGAGCAGCTTCCTTCCACAGGCTGCGAGACTCCTTATTTACATACCAAGCCGTTATGGAGCAACACCAGCATTCATTTGGAGTGATATTTCTGCCAGGTCCAATTTTCACTCTCTTTTAGCTCTGTTTTTGGTCTTAATTTGTAAGAAGTGAGACTACTCACCACCTGCCAAATTCATCCTCCAAAAAAATTGGGGGCAGCTGGCATGTCACATATCAGGTCATAATGGCTGCTAAATGCCATTAGCTTTGTTAGCTCAGCGAGCAGTCCCACCACACCAACCAAGCTCCCGTATCCCTTTTAAGACAGGTGTTATAGCCTAAATGAAAACACAAAAGGTTATATATCACGAGCATTTTTTTAAATGCTCATTTGCATATTTTCTGTTCATTTAACATTGCTTGTCTTTACATTGACATTTTATTTTCATTCCACACATTCTTTTCATTTCATATTGCTTTTCTTTTAAAGTTTTTCTTTTAATTTCACATAACTTTTCTTCACTCTTTTAGTGATTTATTGTACAAATTTGTTGCAGACTTTGCATTCTTTAAGACTGTTTTAGAAGGAGTGTATTTGTGGGCTGGGCCAGAGTGGTTAATTTTACATGAGAGTAGAGCGCAAACAGTTCTGTTGTGTTACGTCTACCTGCAGGTGGCAGTTATCGCGAGGCTAGTGACAGAGCTTAGATTGGGTATAGGTGCGCTCGAGATGAGGCCGGCTGACTTTCGCCGACTTCATAGTCTAACTTGAGCTGCAGGTGACTGCAGGGGCCGGGTATAAAATGGCGCCGTAAAGTCAGACACATTCTACCTGCGTGAGTTTACAGTAAACTGCAATTGCCGTGAGATCAGTCCTTAATCTCAAGGAAAAATGCCGTGAGACTAGGCAAAAGTGTGGTTCCAACTTTGTACAGCCTGAGAAAAGCAACTGCGTGCGCCGGACTCGGCGCTTGCAGTGACCTTGCTCCTGCGAGTTTTTAATGTCATGTGACATGGTGACGTGTTGCAGCGCCGGCTAAAGTCGGACACGATTTCTAACCAGCATACCTTTTTTTAAGTTCAACATGCATCACCTTAAGTCAGCCCTGCGCAGCGCCGCATGAAGTCGAATGCACTTAATGTTTTTTTGTTTTACTCCGCCCAGGCCCGGGGCATTATTATTTTGTAATAACGCAGGTTGAAATATACAGGACTTTCTCGGCCAAAACGGGATACTTGACAGGTATGAACTGGGCTCAGCAGCGACCCGGTGTTTCCAAATAAAGCCTCCAAGACTGATGGAGGCCAAATTCTCAAAATGAATACAGTTCCAAGGTCATTTACTGCTGCTCTGACCCGGATTCGGTCTCCACAGGCAAAGACACACCAGGTTCAGGTGGGGACGGGGGAGGCGTCCAGTGGGAGAGGAGCTAGAGGGAGTTTGGAGCATCAGAGAGGTGATTGTTAGAAGCAAAATAAAACTCACCTAAAACGTTGCTGTTCCGTCAAGTTTGAATAAAGTGTGTTTTACATGAGGTAACAATTCAGAAAGTGAACGCTTGTGCTTTTAAGTTTGATAAGGATAGTAGTTGTGAGAATATTATCTTGACATCTTGAGTTATTAGACTCAAGAAAAAAGCTTGTGAAACATAGCAAACTCACCACATCTCCCAGCTGAAACCATTTGCCTCAATAAATCTGACTATACAATAATTCATTGTCTCAATAAATACTATATATTTACAACATCTCTCTCTTTTTTTTGCTCAAATTCAACTATTCCTTGCATGATAATTTCTCAACAACAGAATTGAGGCACAAATTTAATTCCATACTACATCATAATTCTTTTGTTTTTTTGTGCTTAAAACGCCCAATATCCTCCACTACAGCCTTTTAACATTTAACATTTGTGGCACTTTTGCGCCCCGTTTGAGCCCCGGACCTCTACGCTCATGGCTTGATGCCTCTCTTTAACAGTGTCCAATTTAATCTATAAACACCCGTTTTCAGTCAGTGGAAGAGTAAATGGCTTATCAAAGCATTACAAATGCTATGCACAAACACTTGAAGTCCCATTATGGTAACGTAACATTACACATTCCTCATCTAACGTGCAGTCCGCTTTATATTTTCTAACGGCCACGTATGAGCAAGGGCGGACTGTAGCCAAACCAGCCCACATTATCACGCGTCCCCACTCACAAACACACATTCACTACTTAGGCTACATTTGTGTACAGATGGTCCGATAATATAAGCAGTAGGCCTACTGCATGTAACAGATTTGTAACATTTAATGAATGTGGGCAGCACACAATGCTCAATAGTTTTTAAAGAGCAGACGTTTATAACAAATTTACAAATACAGTTAAAACCATGGCTGTCCATCTGAGTATGTTGTAGAGTCTGTGTGTATGTTGGGTAAATGGCAGTAGAAAGGATTATGGTTTTCTGTTCTGACCAAAGGAACTTTACTGACAGTCAGATAATGTTGCTCTCTCTCTGATGAGGTGTTTTGATTTTGACTTGTCTCAATTTCAGTAACCTATTCGAGCTGGTCAGTCCATATCAGGACCAGGCCAGTCGTTGCCAAACACAGCGACTTGCCCTACCTCTTTCTTCTTCTCTCACCCTGTATTTTTTGGCACTGTTGACTTTCTCCATCAGCAGTGGGCTATGTTTTGTAAAGTAGCCGAAATGACACAGCACTTGCGATTTCTACCCGCAAATCTGTTTTCAGCCCCAGGTGTGCAGAAGCTTGTTAATGAGGAAGCCTATAACCTGTCTGTGCTTGTAAAATATCCACTGTGTCTACGTCTTATATTTCAGTTAGCTTTATTGGCATGACTGTGAAACAATATTGCCAAAGCATCATACATACAACATAACAACAATCAACCCCATACATTTCATTAAAGAATTAAAGCGTAAAGTAATAAAAGCATCTGTGTTTGTGTTAAAAAAAAAGAAATATATATATATGTTAAAAAATAAAATAAATAAATAAAACTGTGTGTGTGTGTGTGTGTGTGTGTGTGTGTGTGTATGCTAAAAGAAATAAAAATATACTAAAAATGAAATAAATAAGCAGAACAGTAAGCGTGTGTGTCTTATAACATAGCCTAATAGATGGCATCTCTCAGTGTTTCTCTGCGAAATTCTTAAATGGGTAGCCAAATATTCTTGGGTGGCCATTAACATACCTGAGCGGTCCCTGTTGGTCTCTTTCATCAACTGCTTTTGTTTTATTAAGAGACACCGCTCTTCTCTTCTCTTGTCTTCCATCTATTTATACATCAAGCCCAGCAGAGCTGGATGAATCACTTCCATGTTCTCTCAAAGTATTTGAGAAATGCAGGTGCCAGACTCAAGACCTGAGCCACTGCACCTGCACAATTACACAAAAAAGCTCCAGAAAATGTCTCTGGTTAATTCTGATAGATGAGGGCCGTCTCCTTTGACCTGCACAGCTTTAGCTTTCCATGTGAGTTTTTATCACGTGTATTACTGTCAGCTGTCTCTCTGAGAAGGTTGTAACAGAAATGGCAAGTAATTTGTATCACTTTAATATTGAGACAAGATCCCTCTCCCCCTCCCCCTTCCCCTCTCCCTCTCCCTCTCTCTCTCTATATATATATCTGGGGTCTACCACACCAGGCAGGATCCCAGGTGCAGACTGTGCAAGGATGCCCCTGAGACAGTACAGCACATAACAGCAGGGTGTCAGATGCAGGCAGGAAGTGTATCCATGGAACGCCATAACCACGTAGCTGTCAGCTCCTGGTGGCTTTAAACAGGGCAATACAGGGATTGTTTCAGGTCTGATGAGTTAAAAAAAATGTCTCTTCCGGCCGGCAAATCCTTTACAATAAAGTTGGAGGTAATTTTTAAATAGGCATTTCTTGTATAAATTTACCATATACTCTAAATATTAATAAAAAAATATTAATAAAGTGCACAAAGTGTATTGGGGGTGAAGGTTTTAGAGGCTCTAAATGACAGAATTACTGGATTTTCTCAGAAAAAAAGAAAATTACTTCTGTTAACAGTGAGCATGATCCATTCATAGCGTAGTAAAGTGACTGTACATGTAATTTACTAACTCAAAGATGAGGATTTAGTGTTAGTTTATTAACAATACATCTCACTCTGTTAATGTGGGCTTATGGCTGGTTTAAAAGTTGGTATAAAAGTGCAAAGTTTGTCAAGCTCTATAATCAGTGCTTTGCTGAATTATATATAAGTGTTTTGACTGTGACAGCTGCTGATTCAGGATTGATAGAGGTGGCAGACTGCTTAAGATGGAAAGTGCATTATGTTGACTTTGTTATGATGTAACAGATGTTAGGTGGTCAATGATTCACAAGAGTGCACAGTCTGTTTTCATGTTCCCTGCAGCTGGTAAATAGTTTTACTTATTTAATCCTGTATTGACACACTTTCCTGTGTGTGAGGCTTTGCCTTGTGTAGACTAAACCAGTGGGGTGAAAAAAGCAACCTGGCACTAAAACTCACCAACTCGACCGACCTCTACAACCTTGCTAAAGGTCATGTGACCGACAGTATTGTATTGTAAAAAGTAAATGTAATTTTAAAGAAAATCTAAACCTATAGAAATCTGTATTATACCATTTTTCAGGTAACACCCATTGGTTAAACCCATTGTCAGTGTGGTCTATGAGATAACATTTTTAAAACAGCTTGCACAGCCAGGAGCCAGCAGTAAAAATGCTAGAAAATTAGCATCTAGCTGATTAGCTTGCTAGCGATAGTAATAACCTGGCTGTAGTTCAGTCGATCAACTAAGGCATAGTCTATACGTTGACGGGTATTTTTATAAACAGGGTTTTTCCTCCTTCGTTTAAAAAAATCTGTCCACATAAATAATACAAAAACAAAAGCGCTCTAAAGAGCATGCCAAACCAAAGGTTTTACGTAGCAATGACCTTGAGAGAGCATTCTGATATCTCTGTTCCTCAGTATACTGGAAGAGTTGTACATGGTAGTGTAAATATATTAAAAGTCCTGTTAGTAAGTTTGGAACAAGTACTGTTTTGTGTGTATCCGTGTAAACAAAGAAGATAATGGTGCGCGCTCTCATGTCACAAGCCCAAAACTTAGTTTTCCCTGTCCACACGTCAACATTGCAAACAGTAATTTCTGTAAATCTCTCTGATCACTTTGGAAGGAGTGCATGTGGACGAAAGGCCAAAACAGATGCTATGTTTTCAAGAATAGCTGTGAACACGTGGACAGGGCGCGACACTTGTTGCCAGCACTACAATGAACTAATTTAGCACTTTTTATATTTTTTTTGCACTAGGTAATTTTATTGGTTTCACTGCTTGTATTACTCTCTGTTATTATTCACTGTTTTTATTGGTTAATTAAAACCGGAAGCTGCCTGTCACATGACAGCATTCCACACCTGGCTCGGGTAATTTAAACCCACCAGAGTAGCCATTAGAGGAAGTAGTGCCAGAGCTGTTAGTGGAGTGTGTGCCGTGTGTGATCTGGGGACGAAGAACCAGTATGCTTCTGTGTTGTTTTTTATGCTCTTGTCAAAAATCTTGCTCCAAAATTATCCACAAGCTACACTACAAACCGGGGATCTTTAAATAAATGTTGCAACGAAACCTTTTTTGCATGGACTCTGTCGTTCCTGAGAGTACAACACACTCACCTTGCGGGTTGTAGCTGTCCAACAAGAGTCTACCATTTTTAACTTCGATCATTGTGTTTTGGCTTCACAGGCATGACAGTGGAATTGATCTTATCCACTCAGTCTCAAGAAAACAAATAGCAAATAAATATTGCTTTAAAAATACAAGAACAAGTTTTCCAGACATACTTTTGAGAAAGTTAGGGCCTCATGGCTGTGTGCGCATCGATTGTTTCCACCTACTGGGAAGGTTTTTTGACATGAATGCAGTCCACATGAGTTTATATTTCTTCAACAAGGAATGGAGGAAGCATGTGGTAATGTAGCTGCTGAAGCATATCAGGGCTAGATTAGTCATGCCCTGCAATACTTTCCATACTGCTTGTCCAGGGTGAACATTGACGAGGTCCTGTGCCCACACATAAACTGCATGATGGAATCTAATTTCCTTTTTCTTGACAGAATAGGTAGAAAGCTAATTGTATTCACTTTTTGTCTTGTTTGTTCTGTATAAAATTAATTTCAAGTCAACAGTGTGGTAGTACACTCAGAGAAGTGCCTAATACATTATGGCCCATGTGCAACTGGGGCCATAATGGTCCCATAAACACGGTGGGGCATGGCTGTAACAAAACATATGCCCTCAGTGTTGCATCTTTGTTTAGTATATTTACTTTTTTCTTATTTATTTTTTGTCTGTGCTATGTTTAAAAAGCTGCAACCTAAAGTAATTCAGTATAGTATATAATAAGTGTAGATGTCAGTGTTGTGGCAAAGAGATGGCATGCTAAGATATGAACTCCCCTGTTATGTATTGGTCAGAATGAATTTGATTAATTAGTACACTTAATTCTATGTGGAGGCCTTGACGAACCATAGAAAAAACATGTAATCCAGCTCAGCGGTTTTCAGTAGGTGAGGCGCGCCTCCCCTGGGGGGCGCCAAAGAGCGACAGGGGAGGCGCGAGTTTATAATACGCGGGTGAGAAATCCGTTCTCTTTCCCCGCCACACCCCGTGATGGACTGAGCCTGCAGGAAGAGGAGGCCCTGGTCGAGCTCAGCTCGAATATGGACTTGAAGCAGAGACTGGGAGAAATGCCGATCACGTGTTTCTGGTTTTCTGCGGAGAGCGAGTTCCCCCAGATCTCCAGTAAGGCTACGAAAGTGCTAATCCCCTTCACCTCCACCTACTTGTGTGAGTGTGGGTTTTCCGCACTGACCCTGATTAAAAACAAATACAGATCAAGGCTGCAGGTGGAGGACGACTTGCGTTTATTTCTCTCTGGAGTGCAGCCCCGCATCGAACACCTCTGTGCATCAAAAGCGTGACCTCATTGTTCCCACTAATATGGACGATTAAATTGAAACTCCACGTGTTGTCTTGAATGCATAAATTGGTTGGTCCATAGAGGGTTGATGCCGCTCTTGTAGCGCAAACGGCGTGAATGGCGCATTTTGTTTGTTTAAACCTTTTGTTCAAAAAGGTTTTTGATCGTTAAAAAAATTCATGAAAAATATGTGAATCTGTTCGATCTGAAAACATGCCTTCAATGCAGTTGACTGTTAAATGTTGTGTTCCGTGAACAAACAGCGTTGTCGTTCATTGATCAGGTAGAGCTGTCCATTGTGCTGATTTTGTTGAGGCGCTTTTCAACCGTCAGGTGTCGTCGTCGGTAGCTTTGGCGCCGATTACACGTTAAAGGGATAGTTCACTTCAAAATGAAAATTCTGTCATCATATAGGCCTACTCACACTCAAACCTGTATGAAATTCCTTCTTCTGCTGAACACAAAGGAAACCCAACAGTTAACTGGAACCATTGATTTCCATAGTATTTTTTAGCAAGTCAATGGGACCAGTTTACTGTTTGGTTACTGACATCAAAATATATTCCTTTGTGTTCAGCAGAAGAAAGAAATTCATACAGGTTTGAAACAACTGGAGGGTGAGTATATGATGACAGAATTTTCATTTTGATGTGCATCCCTTTAAGCATGTTTTGTTGACTTGTGGTTAGGCATATGCTACTGATGTTCAGTGATTTTAAAAGTAGCCTCAATTAGGCCTGCATGAAGTTGGAAATTATTTGCTGTTGCAAAGAATCATTTATGAATGCACTTAAAAAAAGAAAATAAAATGTCTTCAAATAGAATTTAAAAAAAGATTTGTTGTTGATCAGACAATCAGTTGTTATTGAAACTCATCATTGCCTGGAACACACAAAAGATGGCATTTACTGCAGTGGCGTGGGTTAGGGCAGGCAGACAGTGTTTTGGGAAGGGCGGGACGGGGGGCTCGGCTGTTCTTACCTACTCTAAGGGGAGGCTCACATTCACCCAATTTGAAAACCCCTGATCCAGCTAAAATGCAATAAATACATGAAACTAGATGGTTGAGTTTTACCAGTAAAAAGTGCCGCTTCAGACTTTGTATGCTTTCTTTCCTCATATACTGTGAATGGCATCTCTCAGCCAGAGCGTTTGGGAAACAGTAACTGTTGGGTGATAGATGGGGTGCTGACACTCCCAACAAAAGCTAACCTGTTAAACAGGCGACTGGTGATATCTGCTATGATCAGTCAGACAAAAGCTGTACCTGCAGATGAGGTTCACCACTTGGAACAAGTATCCCTGTGGTACGTGATTGTGGCTATTCAGTTCATTTATAGGCTATTCATTCTGGACACTGTACCTTGATAGAGAGATATATAGACAGTGTTTTTGTGAGAATATGATTGACAAGAAACAGCTTTTCCGCTGCTATACTTCCATCATTCCGGGATTTCTCTTTAACCCATACAGAGATAAGTATCTGAAAATTGCATTGCAGTTGCCTGAAAAGACTGGCTTGTGTGCCACTCTTGACAGGAGCAGCCTCTTTACAACGATGGATACAAAGTAACACAACCTTACAGTTATAGTGTTACTTTTTTAGTCATGATTGTTGACTAAATCTTAAGAAATACTTGAAATGTTTTCAGGGGCTTTAAGTGATGTTTTTAGAATTTTATGGGCCAGATTTACCAACTTCTAAATTGCGTGTGCATTCTAAAACATTGTATGTGTGTATGTAGTACCTGTTATGGGTGATTAACTAAGAATTATTGTGTAGATGACAACAGGGGCAAACACAATGAAGATGGCAGTGTTAAAGTGAGGGTTTTGCGTGTTTCAATGATTTCCGCCATGAAGAGTTGAGAGGGAAAATTAATCTTGGTTAATTTCATGCCTAAGATTACACTAAGTACTTGGGAAAGCACACCTTAAAAACTGCTTTGGAAAACCAAAGCAGAAACAGCTACAGTACGCTGGAATAACCCAGACACAAGAACAGGGTGCGAACTATGGGGAAGCCAGGGGGAATACTACATGAGCTCCCCTAAAAATCATGATTTTTGAAATTTTGGGGGGTGTCCAGAATATTAACAGTTTGCTTTTTGTCATTAATTTTTATATTTCTTTATCATCATGGATCGTCGGTAACATCAGGAGCATCGTGCTTCATCCAGCCAGAAGAAATGATCACTGACTGTCCACAGCGTGCCTGGTCGCTTTGCGATCTCCTGGTCTTGGCCGTGAACGCCCCAACACCTCATTCCCTATCCTATACCTACAATGGGTTGTGTTGCTATTACGACCAGCGCTGTGAACAGTTGGTGATCGTTCCTTCTGCCTGGATGAATATTACACATGATCCATGCACTACTGCAGCTTGGAGATCTCTGCAGTGCCACACAACTTTCTTCCATCTTATGGAGAAAAGAAGTCAGGTCGAAACAAACATCGCCCCCGAAAGCTATGGTGTGGTTCGCACACTACACAAGGAAACGCAGAGTTGCAAGACGTTTGGGCATGGCAGGTATTGCATGACTCCTTCTTGTAACTGTCTCCAAATCAGCCCTTAGTATGCCTCCTCAGGCATACCAAAAATATTGACACAAATGGAAAAAAACCCTCTCAGTTTAATTCAATTCAAATTTGCTTTATTGGCATGAATGTTTATACAACAGTATTGCCAAAGTTTCAAGGAAAATACAGTACAAAGCACTTCAATTCATATAGTTTAAAGAATAATTTTATTTCTATATATAGGTTATAGAATAATGTTGTCTAAAATTGTTAATTTCTCTACGTCTTCTTTCATAACAGCTGTGTCTCCGTTTTGCAATGATATAGCAGCCATCTCTGCACCTTCCTTTCAAACTTTTTAAATACAGATGCTGTTGCGCTCACATGATTTTTAGATCACATTACAAGTAGTAAATAAATGTATTTGCATGTTACCCTCCAATTATTTTTCACAATAAAATTGAAACGCCACAAATTGATTGATTTATTAAGGCAAAAGTAGTAAATGAACAACAAGTGCTATCCTTTGAAAGACATTCTCTGTGTATTCTCTCATTCACTTTCTCAAGTCATGACCAAGTTTACTTGCCTTGACTTGAACTCCTTTATGGAGTCCCAAAACTGTCAAAATGTTGTAGACGATTAGTTAATATATCTGTAAATTAGACATCATTAAATAATAGTAATTGTTTATTTAATAATTAAAATTGAGTGTAAAAACAAACATCAGGCTTGTGCTCCTTTAACCTCCAATAGGTTTAGTCTATTTGAAGATGAAAAATCTTGTTTGGGGAAAATAGGGAATAGATAAATGATTAAATGTGTGACAAGACTAAAAGTAAATAAATATTTGAAGAAGCTAAAAAATAAAGTGATTAAGTCAAAAATAAGTTGAAGAGGAAAATACTTTATTTATAATTTCTTTTTTCAAGTAAGGAAAAGTCGTAAGTTCTATAGATTTTTTTAACATTTATTATTCAAATAAGAATTGTATTTATTGAGGTATTCGCTTATATTTTTACTAGACTGCTAAACTTTTACAACATTTTGTCCGTTTCGGGACTCCATACACTGCTCTGTATCATCATTAAAATCTACTGAGGTTGCTGTAACCACTAGCGACCACAGGTGTCATCTAATCCACAAAGACTGAAATCTTAAAAACTACACTGTACCTAAACAACTGAGAGATCTAGTGAACACATTTCTCTCATACAGGGTCAATAATATAATTAGCAGTGCTAATGTAAAAATTACATTTTTGTTGTTCATTTGTGTCAATTTTTTAAAAATCTTAACCATACAGAGATTTTACAATTTGCAAATGCCCAAATACATTAAAAAAATCAAAGATATAAAACCGTATTCACTATCATCTTTAACAATTTCATTTTAAAGTATTCTGTGTCAAGTGAATTTACAGTGCTATAAAAACAGCTGGACTATGAAGCTTTGTCCATCCATATTTATGCTCATATTCCTCCCACATTGTGAGGCTTAGGCTACTTCTGAAGATTAAAAAATGCACTCAGCTGAAGGGAAGTTTACATGGTTTTCTGTGTTATGGTTACTATAGTTACCACTGCATTTTTCCACTAGTTGTGCAGCCTTACATTATCAACAAATACATCTTCTGCTCTGGCTGAATGGACTGTTGAGTAACTACTAATTCACACCTCAAAACCAATGTATATATCAAAGCCTGTGCGAAAATGCCACATCCAATCAATCTTCAAAAACAGTTAAGATCATGTTTCTGAAATGTGACAAGTCTCCATCTTTTCATCAATTTGTGATGAAAAAACAGTGATGGAAAGTAGGGGTGCAAAGGGGGTTGCAGCAAAAAGAGAGAGAGAGAGAGAGACGTGACATAAAAACTGTCTTGTCTCGTCTCCTCTATGAAAAATTTGTAGCCTCACTGCACTGCATTATTAGAAACTATGACAAACTGGACGTGGGTCACATCTCTCTCTCATCCGGGCGCTGCCTCTCCCTCCTCATCCCCTTCAGATCTCATGCATTTGTTCCTGTTCTTAACTGTAGATGCTGTGGCCGATCTGACACACAGTGTGTTGATGTTCAAGTGTGCAGTCTGCTGAAGTGTCAAACATTCTTAAACTGTTGTAAACTGTGTTAATAACTATTATATATAAGTTATCCTGGTCATTTGAATTAATACAGAATACATGAATATCACACACCATGTAGTATGACGTCATTATATAGACTGACCTTCTCTCTGCATCCCTGCGTAGGGGAGACAACGCTTTTCACTCTGCCGCGTTTCTCTGGCTTGTTCTAACCAGCAGTAGATAAAAGATTGAGTTCTTTGTTTTAATGTTTTAATGTATGTATGATTTGTGATTAGGGTTGAAGTCATGTCAAGCAGTGGGGTAAGGCCCCACATTTGCTCTTGAAATGGGCCCTCAGATGATTAAGGCTGCCGCTGTTTTAGAACCACTGGGTCTCTCCGCGTCTCCTCTTTGCTGCCTGCAAGCACTTCATATTAGATGTGTAGTGATCCATAGCAACAGCAGCCGCTGTGTATTTAGTGTGTTTTCTGAAGTGCGTGTCATAAGAAAGATGAGAGAAATTGTTCTAGAGAGCATATTAGGAGATGGACACAAGGATACATTGCCTCGCTCAGTGTTAACAATGTATTGGCTTTTTGGACTTGATAAAGACAAGTCTAATAAGTGTTACATCCCCAGGTCCACTAAATAAAAGCAGAGGCCAATTGAGCTCCGGTGCTGTGTGCAGCTGGGCTTTGATATGGCAACACAGTCTAGCCTCATTGACTTCAAATGAGGTTCACATATATTGACATTCATAGTGGACTGTTTCATAAA
Source organism: Lepomis macrochirus (assembly GCA_024633595.2). Lineage (NCBI taxonomy): Eukaryota > Metazoa > Chordata > Actinopteri > Centrarchiformes > Centrarchidae > Lepomis > Lepomis macrochirus. The sequence goes on along the minus strand of JALXJV020000023.1, from coordinate 23,678,874 downwards.
CTGGATCTGGTTCAGAAGTAGTTCAAAGGACTGAGTCACGGTGAAAATTAAAGCTGTATGCATGGGTAATTTCCTCTATTTTGTTATATTTAAATATGAAGTCAACATGTTGGGGACTTGTAGCTTGACTCATATAGACCCATTTTCACATAGCATTTCATGGGTTACAGAAATGTGTCCATATGGACATTTTGGCATCTCAAAAAGGCAACAAATCGCAACCTGGCCTTGTCAAACCTACATGGGATTCAGTTTCTGTTTGAGCCCTGAAATGTATATGTATGTATTTGTATAACATCTGTCAAATACTGTTTTTTAGTTAATTTTCAAGGGCCTTCCTAAAAATGGCTTCCTGCCTAAGACTATGTTAGGAGGTGAAAATGACATCATTCCCACTAGCAAAAAGAAGAAGCAATTCTCAAAAAACATATTTTGTGGTCTGAAATAGCATAAGGTTTGAACAAATCGAAAATGTAAACAAAAACCTCTATCTGATTAGACACAGAAATATCTGTGTATACTCACATCCCTGACTGGAATACGACATGTTCACTTTCTCACTAATTGTTTTCCCCAGCACATATCACTCTCTAAACCCCAATCTGTTATTCTGTTTAACCACTCCTCTTGTTTTTTATCAGTCTCTGGTGTAATCTTGGTCAGTAACCAGCAGAAAGCCAACAAGAAGGATAAAGTGTGTGGGCTTGCATGCACAGGTCTTTTCTGAAGCCTCTATGTTAAAATGAATTTCTCCGACCAGATTGTTCTTAAAAAAGTTCTTTTAAAAAGTTTAAAATAACCTCATAACCATCTTTAAATTTACCTGTTTTAACTTACGCTTAAGCTACATTACTTAATATTTTTTATTAAGAATTTGTCAAATGTGACAGAGGTAGTAGTGCATAATGACTCTGCAGTTTCTCACAGGTACAGAGCTTTCTAACTCCTTTTAGCTCATTGTTTTGGTTGTGTGGCCCCTCAACCTCTCTCTTATCATGCTTGTTTGTTTTAGCAAAAAAGCTCTGATAAACCCACTGTGCACAACTTGCCCAGCACCAAACGGCAGCTAGACAAAGTTAGCTGTTTAACTAAACTGCTCTAGCCGTTAGTAATAGCCTTTTAGCTGCAGGCTGCAGGGTTTTGCAGAGTGAATATATGATTTACATCACATCAGTTGGTCAGAATTATGACTACAAACTGTTAGCAAACTTTAGGCCCATGGCTGCTGCTGCAATCAATGTTTCTGTAAAGTTACTGCACCACTTTTCAGCTTATTTCATGTCCTTGGACAGACAACTCACCTCTTTCAATAGTTTTAATAGACTAAGAAAAAGTTCATAAAAATTTATATTAATTTATACATTAATATTTCATATGGATCTGGGATGAATGATTTATAAATGTGCCTTGTAACAATTATTTTATGACAGGTTGGCCTGTTGTGTTTCTCTAGCAGATGAAAGTCAGACAAGGTGTGACTGATGGGAGAATTATTGGTTATTTTCACTGTATAGTCAGCAGATTTTATATGATGGATGTTCCCAGCATTTGTTTTTGGTCAAAAAGGGCCTTTTTTGACCACATGCCCTCCCTGTTTTCAGGTGTGGAGGTGTAGCTTTGCAGGACAGAGCGTGCCTCCACTCATTTTGAGGTGTTAGTGCAAAATCTCGAAGGCAAGTGAAGAGAGAAGGAGAAGGACAGAAAAAGGACGAGGAGTGGAGGCGAACTTGTTAGATTTATTGAGGCCCAGCTCCTCTGTACTGCTGCCCAGTTCCAAAGTGTAATCTACCAGTCACCTTTGGTATTGGCCAGTGAATTAACTCTCAAATCGATTTGATTCATGTCCAAACAGAAAACCACTACTTGTTTTTGTGTTTTATGGGGCTCCCTAAGCCTTTCACCCAGGCACTATATCTATAGTTTTTGCTAAAAACTTGTCACTCATACACAAGAACTCCAGTACCCTTTAAAGACTTCAGGGAAAATGTGAGATCCTTATCAGAAACTTTGGAATACACAAACCAGTGCTTCTAATCTCAATCTGATATTATCTGGATTTCTCCAAAACATTTTTATATGTAAAGATTCCAAAGTTTGCTTTGCACTGTTGTCAGTGCTTTCATACCAACAACTATCTGTGGTGCTACTGAAGGCAATTGAAATGTGTGCCATGTTAGCAGTTGAAATGTCACTGTTACTGCAGTGCTACCACTTCAAATGAAAGTGGCTGGCAAACACAAGATCTGGCCCCACGCCTTTGCACCAACACACAGCAGAAAACAGGATGTGGTGGCCTGTTATAAAAAATCTCATCAAAGAAGCTCAGGCAAAGAAGATACAGCTCAGACACAAGCCTCTTAGGTAGCAATTTACTGAGTTCAGTCTGTTTGGGTTATCCGGCAAAGTCCTCTTCGGCTCGGATACTGAAATCGATTTCGACGATTTACACTGCAGTTAACCTTCTATCCCTCTCCTGTGAAGAAAATGTTTAAATTCCTTTAAAAGTTCAGTGTGTAATATTTAGGAGGATCTATTGACTGAAATGCAATATAATGTGCATAACTCTATGTTTTATCCTCCTTGTCAGAGTGTCTGCCTCCTGTACTTGAGGTCGCCGGTTCGAGTCAGGACCGTGCAGTACGTTTTTGGGAGCGGTCGGTCACATTGGTGCTGTGACCCAGATGGGAGTGAGGTTTAGGGGAGTGACGGAAGCCAGCGAGGCTGTGCTGTGAGGATCTCTCTCCCCAACACCTTAAGAGACGCACTGGCGACTGACGCTAGTGCCCATGGGTTTTCCTCCCCACAGAGGTCACCAAAATCGAGTCAGGATCATGCAGTACGTTCTCCAGGGCAGCTGGTTATACATGCTTGTCGCGGTTCCTTACAGGTCTATTCCATGTACTGTTCAAAAATTCTTTGTATGGTTCATCAATGGTTTAAAGGTTTTGAACGTCCCACAACGTTTACGCACGACACCAGTGCAGCTGGTACTCTGTCTTACTCTTCTACCACAGCCACACACACTAGGGCTAGTGTTTTTTTTTTCATTTGTTGTTGTTTACATCATAATAGGTTGCATATTAAGTTATTGAGAGAAAACCGTTAGCGCTATGTTAAATCAGACATTGAGCCCCCCATATAGCCAAAATGGCATGATCCTCATTTCATAACGCCTCTGCGAAGATTCAACCATGAGACTGGTGAAATCAGGCTCCTATCAAAGCATAGAATCTTCGACTGCTCGGGATCACCCCTACTAGGAAGCCAGGATTTCGATTCAAACTCAAATCTCACACTCAGTGGGGAAATACATGACCTGAGAGGTTTTGACGTTTCTTTGTTTACTATGTGTGATAAGCTCCCAAGTCATATCAGCTGCTTTTATTCTACTCTTCAAATGACAATTCATCTGCTTTCTTCTCTTACACACCAACTGACATTTCAACTGCATTCGTCTCTCTTTAACTGACATTTGGACTCCTTTTTACGTTACACCTGAAATCCCTTTAAACAACAACTGAAAAACTCCTGCAACTTCCTCTTTATACATAATTTACTTCCAACTGCTTTTAGCACTCATGCAGACACTTCCACTGACATATTTCAGTGTATACACTTTAACTGTCACCGATTTCTTTCACTTCAACTGACACCTCAAGCTCAATTTATCACCTACACTTTGAGTGGCGTTTAATGGAGACATATGATACTGCTTTTCCAGTCCTATATTGTAGTTCTGGGACTCCTGTATGGCAGCTTTGGGTGAGCTGCACTCTTAAGTAGGGTTGGAGAGTAATGGATTACATGTCACGGCATTATGTAATCAGGATGGGGAAAAAAAAGTAACTGTATTCCGTTACAGTACAGAAAAAAATAGACATAAAATTACAGGTACATTTAGTAAAATTGGGGATTACTCATACTCATTACTTTACGCACAAAGTTTCCATGAAACAGAAAACAGTGTTATTTGTCTGTTTGTTAGTTTTTTTTATATAGAGGGACGTGTCACTGACATTGATTGGCGTTTACAGTCACCAGTAGCACCGAATGCGTGTTTAAGCCCCCTTCCCGTCATGCAGACACTATGCAGTCTGGTTCAGCTCTCAGTGAGTGGACACAGCAGCTGGACTCGAAGAGCACAGCATACACATCCAAGACCGACAGAGGCCAGTTTGACCACAGGGAATACAGTCCCGAGGTGGTTTTCTTGCTGGGTTGGGCTCTTGGCATCTGGGCTGAGTAAGCTAATCGAACCGCTAGTAGCACGGCTAATCAACCGAGCTAACCAGCCAAAGATACAGGCAGATAGTCTACAGTTAGCGGTTCAGCAAAAGGTAAAGTTATCCACCAGGAAGGTCTGTGTAAATCATCCCTTTACTGGATTCCTTGTTAGTCTCTGAGTCTGTGTTCGGTCCTGTTCATGCCGTGTTGACTGGGAAGCTGCAGAGCGAGGTTTGGATGGCTGCTTGCCCGGCTCCGGTTCCCAATCAGGCGCCGGACCACTCCAACATTCCCTGCTGGGCCCCCCGCCCCTGTCCTGAAAACCTTCAGTTTTTGTGTAAATGTGTAACTACCTTTATATAGTCTATGGTAAATACTCCCCCTGTACTCCGATCTCCCAGTATGGGCAGAGCTAATCTGACCAGTGACAGCAGAGCTAACTGAGCTTAAAACAGCTGCTAGTTATCTTGTTAACTAACTTAAGCAACAAGTACAGCTGTCTGTCCATCACAAAACTCTGTGAATCACATAGTTGAGGCAGAGCTGCAGGAGAGAAAACTAGAATATATTTTCTTCATATTTCTAATATTTCTCCATCAAATATGATCCAGTTTCCCCAAAATCAGTGAAAAAAGTTGTGTTTTTATACAACAATCAGTGGGCCCCCGCCCTGCATTATATTGAGAAATCTTTTTATCGGAGGCTAAATTAATAGAACAAGTGCAGAATGACTCATCAACATTTTACCTTCACCTTCACATTCACCTCTGTTTGAGGTGACCAAAGACCAAAGATGCTCTGATCTCAATCAAACAGAGCATCTTTGGGGTGTGGAGGAACATGTTGAGACTGGACAGAACAGACCCAAATGCAACGCTCAGAAGAAAAGAAGGTTTATTGAGGGGGAAGTCCGAGGGAAGAGGCCAGGTAAGCAAGCCCAGCAGACAGAGCGGAGGACGGAGGTGAGTGGACCGGGTATGGAGCAACGACGATCAAGCAAGAATGGCGTGGAGAACCTGGGTTGAAATACAGGCAGGGATGAGGTTGACTACTCGCAGGCGTGGCAGGCTGACGAGGTGGCTGATGAGGTGCAGGTCGTTATCTGGGGAGGGAGAGAGAAAGAGAGAGAACACACAGGGGAGGAGACACAGGGAGGAAAGCAGACAAGAGAAAACCAAGGAAAAAACAGAATAACTGATGAAAAGGAGAAAAAAAACAGGACACTCACCATCAGCCGGGTTGCCACCACAACAGAACAGGAGATTTGCAGCATGAATGTGCAGCTGACAAATCTACTCCCAACCGTGTAATGCTCATGTCAACATGGAGCAGAATCTCCAAAGACTGGTTACAGCTCTTTGTTGAATCCATGCCGCCAATAATTCAGGCTGCTCTGGGGGCAAAGGGAGGTCCTTACCCAGCATTAGAAAGGTGGACCTAACTAATTCATGTATAGCACCGAGTGTTTTAGTGTTTCTACAACTTTAAATGTCACAAGAGGGAATTTTCACCAGCGAGCACTCATACATTTTCATTATTGTTTGAAACCTCAGAGTGAAAGAGTGGGGCCTGTGTTCTGTCTGGGGAAAATCTATTCAGTACTGGACTGCGGTCAAAACAAAATCTGATTCCAATAAATGTCACTTCAGCTAAGCATGAAGGACTTTTTATTCTCTTTTTTACCCACTGGTGTTCATTGTAGTTACGAAGACATGAATACATAGCTGAAACAAACATCAGTCCAGACTGTGGTTTTGCCTTAAGGTCATTTTCTAAGCTAGGCTTTCTGAGCACGAAGATCTGCTGTCTACCAGATGTCAACATCTGTCTCCTAAACGCTTTGTTTTGGGTTTGTTTCCTGTAGTATGATTGGATTCTCACTTCTGCCTGATTGACTGCCAGATATTTTCTGGTGGTTTTAATGCAGTTATTTCAAGCACAAAATGTAAAGAGATTACACGTCCTTTCCCCCCCGACATGTCCTGTTTTTGGGACCTAACAAATATATAAGGGTGGAATTTGACTTTTGCAATCCCCATTCATTGTGTGGGCTTTTGCATTGCTTTGACCTTTAGGTCCCGCCTTCCCGCACGCCAACCACGCAAACACTGGTTAAGCAGCATGTTACTTATTATGGCGACAGCAAAGGCGACAGCAAAGACACAAAGCAGCGGCTTTCTTGTCAACAGTGGCACATGTCACCTGAACAACATAAAAAATGCCCAAATGTAAATTCACAGATAAATTACAAAAAAAATTCCTGTGTTTTCGTCTCAGTTGGGATCCGTGAGATATAAAGGTGCTGGCTGAGAAGCCCACATAGACGCATAGTTGTGGATGCATTTGTCGAGTATCTGCCCACTGTCTCTTTTTTTGAAAACCAAAATACCAAAATATGGTTACCCTTAAGAAATTATTACATTTTAGTTACCTACTCCATAAACACGTATCTAAATGAATCAACAAGCATCTGAACTCTGTATATAGTCACAGTATAGTGCAGTTCTCAAGGCAACGTCAAAGTAAAATTCCATCAAACGGAGGCGGGGGATTCTGGCAAGACTTCTACTGTAAATAAGGACCTTCATCTCGGGAAAACAGTGAATGAAAGCTATTTGTTTAGCGTTCTTACAGTGAACTGAGCCTCACCTCAATCCCTGGCGCTTTAGTAAATGGAGATTCAGATGTAAAATGTCATGAATTGGAGGTGAATGATTGGTTCCGTGCAGTCCATACATTTGAGAACAAAGATGGATACGATTGCAGTTCTAATTTTGTCATATTTTCTTGTCACTCTCATCCGCTTATATCAGGATGCTTTTTGCGCTCTCTTTTAGTCTCTCTCTGTGACACACTGACGCACACACCTTTACCATATCTTCTTCTTTATCAATATGCATTGTCTTTTTATATTTCTAAGATCTTCTAGTTGGTTTGGATTTGTTGGTTAATGGTTCGAGAGAGTGCAGATTAAAGCCAGGGTTGCCAGTGTGTGCGCTGTGTGGGTTTCTAGAGGAAACCCAAAAGGATACTGCAGTGAAAACTTCACAAGGTGCAAAGATAAAAGTGAGTCTGAAGAGCTACTTGCCTGACCCCAAGTTCCTCCAGTCACTCTCACAGGATGGGAAGAAATCAGGAGGAAGCTGTCAGATGCACACGAAGGAACGTCTTTTCTATGTCTTCATATTATACATATATATATATATATATATATATATATATATATATATATATATATATATATATATATATATATATATATATATATATATATATATTCCGGTCAGAGCGTGGGTATCCAGGTGGACCCAGGTGGAGTGAAACCACGAAATACAAGAGTCATACCGGCTCGGACGTCGCCCGGGTTAACAAGGTCCGCGTCAGTTGCTAGGGAACCAGGGCAACCTGATGAGAAATGGGCTACTGGAACAAGACATACATGGACAAGAGCAGAAAACTTGGATCTGATGCAATGCTACTATACAAGCAACCCCAGTGAGAGGGGTTATATGCAGAGACTATGGGATATATGGATGCTTCAAACCCATCATCAACACTGACAAAGAAACAACTCCTAGCTCAGTGTTCTAACATCCGCAAACGGCAGCTCCTATCACAACTAGAGATCGATGAGGTACAACAAATATGCTACGGCAAGGGGAGCCAGGACGACAGGTCAGCGGGGAGATTTCATCATCATCCCCACACTCAGAGATTGGGTACCAAGCCCCAATAAGCCCCACAGAACTCAACATAAGGGCGGCTGACCTACTGAATGAAGATCATAGCCAAGCTGGACCCCCTAGTACAACGACCAAGACTGCCAAGGCTAAGTGACAAAGTACCCTCTGAAAGTCTGCTAGAAGATGTGAATGCAGCACTACATACTATCCCTACTAAAGCCGTAACCGAGACCAATGAGCTGATGTACTGATGTAATCCTAGAGATGCTTGGCTATAAGATGAACACCACAAGCCACAAAGAGCATTACCCCCCATGGAGGAGAAGGTTAGAGGCCAAGATCAAGGCAACACGAAGAGAAGTTAGTCAGCTCTCAGAGCTACAGAAAGGTGTAAGGAAGGATCTAAGGAAGGGATTACCTAAGAAATACAACAAGCTGTCGATACCTGAGGCTCTAGAGACTGCCAAACAAAGACTCACCGCCCTGGCTACCCGCCTAAAGAGATACAAGGGAGAAGCAGAAGCAAGGAGAATAAACCGGATGTTCTCCACCGAACCATCCAAAGTGTACTCTCAATGGCAGGGTAATAACACAAGATCAGATCCACCCAAGGCTGAGACTGAACAGTACTGGAAGAACATATGGGAGAAAGAGGCATCCCACAACACCAATGCCCAGTGGCTAGTGGATCTAAGAACAGATCACAGCAATCTCCCAGAACAAGAACCAGTAACCATTACAACGGCAGACATCCAAGAAAGAGTGGCAGGTATGAAGAGCTGGACAGCACCAGGCCCTGACATGATCCACACCTACTGGCTGAAGAAACTAACTGCACTCCATGAACGCCTGGCAGTACAAATGAACCAACTGCTGATGGATGGGACCCACCCAGAATGGTTAACCCAAGGACGGACAATCCTGATCATGAAGGATCCCCAGAAGGGAACAATCCCATCCAACTACCGGCCAATAACCTGCCTCTGCACAACATGGAAGCTCCTGTCAGGCATCATAGCGGCTAAGATGAGTAGGCACATGGCTCAATACATGCACAGGGCCCAGAAGGGAATAGGCAGTAACACCAGAGGAGCCAAGCACCAGCTACTGGTGGATAGAGCAGTCACTCGAGACTGCAAGACCAGACAGACCAATCTGTGCACTGCCTGGATTGACTACAAGAAAGCCTACGACTCAATGCCACACACATGGATACTGGAATGCTTGGAGATGTACAAGATCAACAGGACACTAACAGCCTTCATCAAGAACTCAATGAAGCTGTGGAAAACAAGTCTGGAAGCCAACTCAAAGCCAATTGCACAAGTCACCATCAAGTGCGGCATATACCAAGGCGACGCACTATCCCCGCTGCTGTTCTGCATAGGCCTGAACCCCCTCAGCCAGATCATCACAAAGACTGGCTACGGATACCGATTCGAGTGGAACAATCATCAGTCACCTCCTCTACATGGATGACATCAAGCTGTATGCCAGAAATGAGCGAGACATTGACTCACTGATCCACACTACCAGGATCTACAGCAACGACATTGGAATGTCATTCGGACTGGACAAGTGTGGTCGCATGGTATCAAAAAGAGGGAAGATGATCAGAACCGAGGGGGTTGAACTACCAGAAGGCCACATTGCAGATGTTCAGGACAGCTACAAATACCTTGGGGTGCCACAGGCTAATGGTAACCATGAGGAGGCAGCAAGGAAGACCGCCACAGCCAAATACCTACAAAGAGTGAGGCAGGTCCTGAAAAGCCAGCTGAATGGGAAAAACAAGATCCGAGCCATCAACACATACGCCCTGCCAGTCATCAGATACCCCGCTGGTATAATAAACTGGCCAAAGGAGGAGATAGAGGCTACTGACATCAAGACAAGAAAGCTCCTCACAATGCATGGAGGGTTTCACCCCAAATCCAGCACCCTGAGACTGTACACCAAGCGTAGCGAGGGAGGCCGAGGGCTAGTGAGTGTCAAGACCACTGTCCGGGATGAAACAACGAAGATCCAGGAGTACATCAGGAAGATGGCCCCCAAGGATGAAGGGCTTAGTGAACACCTCAGGCAGCAGAAACCTGAAAGTGAGGACAAGGAGGATGAAGAACCGTCATGGAGGGACAAGCCGCTACACGGCGTGTACCACAGACAAATAGAAGAAGTGGCTGATATCAAGAAATCCTACCAGTGGCTGGAAAAGGCTGGACTGAAGGACAGCACAGAGGCACTAATCATGGCAGCACAAGAACAGGCACTCAGTACAAGATCAATAGAGGCTGGGGTCTACCACACCAGGCAGGACCCCAGGTGCAGACTGTGCAAGGATGCCCCTGAGACAGTACAGCACATAACAGCAGGGTGTAAGATGCAGGCAGGAAGTGCGTACATGGAACGCCATAACCAGGTAGCTGTCATAGTGTACAGGAACATCTGCCACGAGTATGGACTGGAAGTACCAAGGTCAAAATGGAAGACACCTCCTAAGGTAGTTGAGAATGACCGAGCTAAGATCCTGTGGGACTTCAAGATCCAGACTGACAAACTGGTGATGGCTAACCAACCAGACATCGTGTTGATCGACAAACAGCAGAAGAAGGCATTGGTGATAGATGTGGCAATACCAAGCTGACAGCAACATCAGGAAGAAGGAACACGAGAAACTTGAGAAATACCAAGGGCTGAAAGAGGAGCTAGAAAAGATGTGGAAAGTAAGAGCAACAGTGGTGCCAGTGGTAATCGGAGCACTGGGGGCTGTGACCCCAAACTGGGAGAGTGGCTACAGCAGATTCCAGGTAAAACATCAGAGGTCTCTGTCCAGAAGAGTGCAGTCCTAGGAACAGCTAAGATACTGCACGAGAACCCTCAAACTCCCAGGCCTCTGGTAGAGGACCCGAGCTTGAGGATGACACATACCACCCCGCAAGGGGTGAGAGGGAGATTTTTTT